>JAKSZP010009910.1:0-38774 GCA_022478985.1 Massospora cicadina | reverse complement strand
AGTGATCAGGAATATTTTAAGCTTATGTACAGCTTAAGATTTGTGGCTTAGCAAATTCTACTTAATAATATTTGACTATGATGACACAGGCTTGGGCTTTGTTGGTTTAGTCAGACCTATAATAATAGCTGACTAAATAACCTGGGCACGTGGGCTTTGTTGGTCTATGTCAATATTAGTTTTTTATGTTGATTGAGTTTTCAATCAAATTAATTATTAATTAGTGGTACAAATCGCCTTGGTATGTGCTGCCAATTACTTGAGATGAGTATCAGTTCAGCTATTTACAGACGCGTTAGAAATGTTGTATTGAATATATTTCTGAGTTTGAGACTGACTCTGAGACAATTGGGATGCTTTGAGTTAAATGGATTATAGACCCTCAAACAAACTCGTTACTTTCTCTGGCCAAGAGCCATTAAAATTGAGGTGTCGTGGGTAAGATGTGGTGAATATTGAACCCTATAAATTATCCCAAGTTATTACTAATAAAAACAACAAATATTCCTACAGTTCTATAATATAATTTAAGGCTTTAATATTAATACTTTACGTTGTGTTACGTTGAGGATTTACTTAGGATCAGGAAGATCAGGGCAGCGTGCCATCGTCTAAGTAACAACATGATAGTACAACTTCCAGTAGAATTACCAAGGAGTTATATCTTAATTATAGTCACCGTCTGGTCTGTTGTCTTCATACAATAGATGTTTGAAACTCCATCTTACCTTATAAGAAGAACCAGTCACTCCCAAAATACCAAAAAATCAACAGGTACACTCTCTGAACTCACATTACGAATTGCTTGAATGCTGAAAATAGCAACAACGCCCAGATTCCAGAAGGCACTTATTTCAATCAAGATATTGGGCACCCTCAGATAATTGATACAGCCAGCAATGCTGATCAATACCTTTCCTGTTGATACAAACCATCTCAAGCATGTACAGTTTATTGGAGATCAAGAAGTTAAAGAGACTTCCCAAAAGCTCAATGAACATCTCGCCTTAAAGAAATGTTAGCCAATCCCACTAAATTTTAAGGAACCACTACCAAAGTAAAATTGATAATTCATCAGATCCAATTAATGGATATCTTGGCTATGAAATCCCCAGTAAACATTGTCTCATCCCATCTCATCAAAAAGATTAAGTTCACCCCAGACCTTGATTATACCCAAGAGTATAGTGCAGCTGGTCCAAACAATACTAAGGCGATAGAGGCATACTATTATTGCAATTAAGTTGGCAAATCAAATTTCTTAGCTCTAAAAGTTGCTTAGAAAATAGCCAGTATGATATGCTTACCAGTACAAAAATTTATGATGAAAATGAAAGAGTTATCAATATAAAAGGAGTCATATATCATTTTAAATTATATATTTTTCATACTGGATAATAAAAAATCCATCAAGAAGAATATTCTCTTATCTGTTCAAATAGCCTGTATACGCTTTTCCTTTACAATATTATACCTCTAGAAGAAATACAAAAAAGCTCTCTGACTCAGTAGATACAGAAGTTGGCATATCATTTTATGAAACTGAGGAGGTAAAAATCAAACAAGGAGATCAAAGAGTGGTTTATACCAATATAACCATGATTATACTCCCAATCATCTTGCTACATATCACTAGTTTCAATGGAGTCAGTAAAATTAACAAAAAGTTTTACAGGAAGTCCTTTACCCAGCTTATCAGCGGCCTATATGCTACTACTCAGAAACATGACTAACCAAGATATCTTAGTTGAGAAGCAAAAGAGATTAGTAAAAGGTTAAATACTTCATATTGCTGAAATTGACAATGTACATTTTATTGGTACACAACTAAATTTTGGCTTACCTGCTAATCCTTTAATTTGCGCCACTACTCAAGTCCATATATTGATAAGCTAAATCTAGAGGAACGTGAGAAAGTGCACCAACTACTTGAAGAATTTAGGATGTTTTCTACACGTTAGATGCCTATTATAGTCACATGAAAGACTATAAATATAGTATTAGTAGGAGATCCAACCCCATACAAAAAACGCCATATAGGAAATTAAATAAAGGAGCAATACTTTAAAACCAAGCTCAAGCATTTATTGGATGCTGGCTTACTTGTGCTTCCCAGAGTATATAAGCATCCCTACTGTTACTCAAAAAATGGTGGTCACAGAATATTGATGAATTACAGGAAGAGAATAGCCTCACAAAGAAGGATAGCTTTCAGATTCCAAAAGTTAATATCACTCTGAACCATATACATCTCAAATTATTTCTTTGCAATGAATATACACAGTGGTTTACTGTCTGATGGATTCATTGACAGAATATCAAGAAAAATGCACGCTTATATTCATGGAAGGATTATTTATACCTACTAGGTCCTTTCAGGGATCATGCAACACTCCCACCTCATTCCAACAGATGATAGACCACTGTCATGGAAACAGCAGAAGAAGTTTAGACTGGCCTTCCAGTCAGGATGCGTAATCACCTGAAAAGCAAGCCAGAATGCCAGAGGCATTGCTGACCAAATGACTTGATATGGAGCTGGGCATTGGGAAATGACAAATTACTGGTGTAACACAACAGTGAGTATGATCCCAACAAAGAACCACAATGAGCCCACTCCTGACCCAGGGAGCCTTGCTGCAGGGGGTGGGATCACAAAGATAGTTTCAATAAGTTCATCAGCATATGGGGTCATTCCAACTGGGGAGGCAAGGAGACAGATTCTCTCTTGCAATTGGTGGATATAAGGCCATAAGGTTCCCATGTACTGTTGCTGGAAGTTCATGATAATGGGGTTGTATAGCTAAAAGTATTGGACTCGCTGAATCCAATTGATGATAGAGGGGGCCATAGTGACCATAAGTACTGGTAGAGCCCATCTGGTATATGGATCAACAGGCCACCAGGGAAACGCCATTAGGGATGCGGTCAGAAGGAGTAATACAATAGAATTTTTTTTTTGGTTTTTTTGGCAAAATTTTTATTGAAGAAAAAGGAAGAAAATTGAACAACAATTTTCTTAGCGCTATGCAACTGATTAAATAGTGGTCAATTGGGGTAGTGACAATCTGGGATTGGGACCCTCAATTTCGACCTAACTAGCGAATTATTTGGGAATGGGTGGGTTTATTCCTCGGGAACTGACATCAAAAAATTTGGCAGTGGGCCGAGTCACTGTCAGTTTGACCTCAAACATCTGAACTGAGGCTTGGCTACGTTTCTGATGGTTGACGCAATGGCATTTGGCCTGATGAGCGACGGGAATCCCCCAAGGCCACCCCACATAGGGGCGGGTCCATTTGGTTGGGAACAGGTTCAGGACACCCAACCCAACCATGCTCAGTCACTGGGCTGTTCATTTGGTCAGTGGCATCACATCAGTCACAACGCCCAAATTGTCAACAGGGGACTTTAAACCCTTGTTGATGGCATCCAAAGCTATAGCCTAGCTGTTGAGGATAATCCTTAACAACTTTGGTAGGAAGGAGATTTGTTTAATTGACATTTTAATTAAATTGGAACTGTCAGCCATTCTGGCCAATACCTCAGTCTTCATGCCTTTCCGGCCATTTGAGATCTAAGCATTTTCTAGATTGCCACTCTAATTAGATCTGACTGATTTCAATTTGACAATCTCAGTGCAAATTTCACTAATTCCCTGTAACAGTTCTGCCAAGGTGAGTGTGGGTGCTGGGGGTGGGATCCAAAGTGGAAGAGCTGTTACCTACTGCTTGTCTACTATGTGAGCAAGATCGCCCTGATTAACAAGAGTTACCGCCATCCTCTCTGGTGTCTTCTTACTCAGGAAATGGGAAAATGGCTTGATCAACAGCCAGGGGATGTTCCTCATGACTTACAACCATATCATACAAGATCTACAACTAAGCTGTGTGATCTTATGCCTATATGACTTAACAGTGTTTTATAAAACCTTTACTGATCAACTGCACCACCTTAAGTAAGATTTTAGTAGATTAAGAGAAAACAACATCACTTCTTTTCAAGTTACTATCAATTTTAGTAAATAATTCGATTCAAACAGAACAATTTGATAATCAATACTAGGTGAGATGAGAAAAATTAATAAAGTAGAGAATTGGGAAAACGTTGTAAAAGGTAGCAGACCTGGGTCTGCCCCACCCAAAGGCACCAAGCGATCAGGAACAAACTAAAATAACAGTAAAAACAAAGAAACCAAAGTGGCGCACCCCACAGGCTTTTTAAATTTTTAGTAAAGTACTGCAGTTATATGGAAGTATCCCACTTACAATCACTATCATTGGTAAAACATGAAATATATGTATTCTTGGGTGTAGAGACACTGACATAGTGGGAAATTTGGGGAAGCCAAACTTATATTTCCCTCATGTGGTGTACTTAACAACCCATACTATCCATAAAGGTTGATAGATCTTGGATTCAAAACAGCAGAAGAAGCAAATGAAGCAGTGAAGGTCAGAGTTGTGCTTGACCTTCCTGACAGGCAGCATTTGGTATCAACCAAATGCACACATTGGACAGAATACAAAGAAATTTTTATAATTTAGACTACCTTCTGACTACACTGGTGTGCACAGTAGTCAAACGACATCTCCAGGAAGGCTTGGAAGCCTATGGAGAAATCAAACAATTTAAATGAAAAAATTCCAGTTGATCTTGACCCTTAGCACTGGGAAGGCAATCAAAATCATTTCCCCAAACCAGGAGGTAGTGGAGGATATCACAATAATCCCCCATATCACATCCATTTTTATTGATGGAAAAAAATCCCAACTATTCTGCGCAACAGTGGAGAGCGTGCCCCATATGCAACCACTGCCAGGCCTTTGGGCACAAGATTCATGCTTGTCTTATAAAAGAAGTTTTAAGAGAAGTGGAATTCTGTGAGGAAGAAATGGGCGAAGATGACTCAGATTACGCCAAAATCACAGGCACCACAAAAGCATTCAACTGGGGAGAATATGGACAATATAACATAATTGACCAATTTTCTTAAAAGAACAAAAAATGGCTAAACAAGCTCGCAAGTTGGCTGCAGCCAAGGCAAAGGCCTTGGTGGAATCATTTTAATTTGCCAGAACAGATCCTGGAAGACATGGTTGAACTTGGAACAATGAGTCAATTAAATCCCACAGAAAACCAAATAACCAAGCCAAACAGAATGGATTAGTGGAACCCAATTTAGAAGTAAATGTGGCAAAACGGGGTTTAGCAAACCCCCTGAATTTGTGATGCACAACCCAATTGGGAGAAAAAATCAACAATGGAATGCGCAAAATAAAAATGTGGCCAATAAGAACACTCAAGTGCACTGCAATGATAGTTTAAAAACCAGCAAATGAAAAAGAGGAGCAAAAGCAGAGGTAATGAAAGGGGCAGAATACACCCCAACTCCTATTCATAGTTATGCTCTCCTCAGCAGAGATGAAATGGAGAGTAATGAGGGTGAGGGAGTAGGGCCAGGGGGCCCTGCTAACTGCTCCTGAGGCGCATTGGGCGTCTCAGTAGAGATAGGGACGCTGAACATAGTGGGACTCAAGGCCTTAACATCCTGGGCCAAGAAGTTGAGTCTACTGTGAAACTTACCTGTGGATATCCTGGTGGTGCAGGAAACTCACTGTCAATAGGGAAAGGAGGAGGCATGGGAAAACATGCTCCACTTAACAATATCATTTTGGTCGCAACACTGTGGGGTGATAGTATGTGCAAACCAAAACTTTAAGTTCATTAATAAGAATTAATTCTTGGATGGCCGCATACTAGCTGTTACCTTCTCATGGCACAAAGAAGTGCACACAATAGCAAGTTTGTATGCATTAAACTGTGCAATGGACCATCAAAAGTTTTTAACAGCTCTAACACAACTCCATCTTCCAGCAAACACTTTTGTCATTGAAGACATGAACTGCTTAATCAACCCAGATACTGACAAATGGCCACACATAACAGAGACACTACAAGGGCATGTGAAACTTCGTGTGCTAAAGGCCACCATGGGACTATATGATCCACTACCTAAACGGTCACCCCTTCTACAGACATGACCCTCCTACATGCGCACAATGGTGTACTTATTTCTATGTCATGGATAGACCTAATACTCACACCATTAATTCTATGACACCAAATTCATAAATATAAGACTACAAAAATCAAATTCTCTGACCATTGGCTAATTTTCCGTGTCCTTCACACCAGCGGAAACAACTACCCAAGCACCCAAGTGGTGCAAAATACACCCAGAAAATTTAGCCAACTCAGAATTTTAATAATGGGTGGAGGAAATATCCTCAACATAGTATTTTTTAAACACCTTAATGTTTAGACTCATTAATTACCTAGGAAAATTTCAAAAATCAACAACACAACAGATTAAACACAAAGCATCAAGAAGCTACAGGTCATCTTCAGCCATCATCAAACACACCATGGCAGAAATCAATCACCTGGAAAATAATGTCCCACGCACAAGATATAGCCCTAGATGGGGATGCAAATGGGAAGAGGTTTCTGCTCAGCTAAACATCCTGATACGCAAACTACAACACTGAGTTGAGATTCAGTATAAAGCAAAAAACCTAAAAGCTGGAGAAAATTGTTTGAGCTATTTTTCCCATCAATTTCACGCCTATAAAAATATGATAGCCTGAACACAGGTCCAATGACTGGACAAATCCATAGCAGAAACACCCAAAGAAGTTGAAACCAAAGTACACAGGTTTTAACAAATATATATAAATCTGAAATGGTCAAACCAGCAAAAATCAAAAAATTCCTCGCAAATGCACATATTGACACCACAGCTCAAAACAACAATTTAATTAACCTAATATCATGTGAGGAATTATGGGAAGTAGTACGCAGTGCACCAAGAGAAAGATGCCCTGG
The DNA here is from genome assembly GCA_022478985.1 of Massospora cicadina. Classification (NCBI taxonomy): domain Eukaryota; kingdom Fungi; phylum Entomophthoromycota; class Entomophthoromycetes; order Entomophthorales; family Entomophthoraceae; genus Massospora; species Massospora cicadina. Next base: position 31,886 of record JAKSZP010009910.1, on the reverse strand, counting down.
ACCTGATGATGTTCCCTATATATAAAACTAATTTACTAACATATCCAATATTCTTTTAGCTTTTATGAACAAGTGTATTATGAAAACATGCCTTCTACCTGGAGGCAAAGAAGCATAACTGTCACTATTCAAAAAAAGAGATAGAATAAACCTATCCAATTGGCGCCCAATCTCCCTAACTAATACTGACACAAAATTATTCACAAAAATTATGGTTAAACGATTAGAGAAATTGCAACTGATGTGATATCCCCATCACAATATAATTTGTCCTAAGAAGATCCACATGGGATAATATTCACACAGTGGAAAATGTCTGCCAATCTAAAGCCTCTGGAGTGCTTTTCTTTTTGGATCAACAGAAAAAATATGACATGGTGAACTGGACATATCTCAGGGTCTGAATTTAAAAATTAAGACTCCCAAACAGGTTTATAAACTGGGTGATGTTGTTCACAGAGTCAGCCACCATGACTGTGTGAAGCAGGTTTCATAACAAGCCCAGTTTTCCACAGAAAGGACTCAAACAAGGGGACCCTCTAACCCTTCTACTATACAATTTTAGTCCAAATCCCCTAATCTGGAATACAAACGCCCTTCTCAATGGATAAATGTCTATGGTCAACCACTAGTCAAAATGATGGCTTTTGCTGATGACTACGTGGTGGATATATCTAAAAAACCAGGATGCTCGCAGAATTGAGAAGATAATACAATAATATTCATCCATTGCAATGCTTCACTTAACACTGAAAAACGGAAATCATACTCCTGGGGAAATATCAGACCCCTTGGATGCCATCTACCCTGGGTTAACAGACCTATACAACATCAAGACTCATCACCAGACATAGGAGGAAAAGATTAGCAATTACATCACTGGAACTTCCATACGCCACCAAGCCTGCAGCTGGACCTGTCCTTCACTTGAGGATATGGTTAAAAGCAGGAGGTTACGCCAACTAGATAATGGAAAATCAACTTTAGATAAAATAACAAAACGCATTTCCTCCTTATAGACATTAAAAAGTCTAACAGGAAGGGTTAAGATAGCCAACTCCATGATACTATCAATCATATGGTTTACGGACCATGCAATTGCTTTATCACCGTCCTTTTTTATACGATTTACGCCTTAATACAGGGTTGGCTTTAGTCCAACCATAACTCCCCTGCACGCCTTGAAGTCCTATCTGGCCCAAGAAGGAATGGAGGTATGGGGCTAACTAATTATGTAGAGCAAGCGACCCATGCACTAGGATTCTGGATAGCTCAGGTGACTAGTCCAGACCTTCCAGATATACATTGGGCTAGAACAGCAAGATTTAAATTTACACAAGCACTCCAATTAAGAAACCCAGATCATCCAAACACATTAATTAAGTATCTGGTGTCTAATCCTACATCTGCAGGACCACACGGCACTTCTGTACACTTTAAAAAACTTCTTCTAGACATAGAAGAGCATAGTGGAAGATTCACTTATGTGGCCAGATCATTCACCTAGGAAGTCCAAGACTAACTCACAGACATGATGTTAATGGCCAAATAGTCACAGATAACATAATAAGCAGAAATCAAAGTACCATAGTCAGGATTGAATCCCTGGATTATATGGATATACCATACAACCTGGAAACCCAAAGAAGAGTCTGGAGATACATACATCACTCACAACTTCAACCTAGGATATGAGCACATGTGTGGAGATGAATGAGGAAAGTATATCACACAGCAGAATAAATTGAATGCTGCCCACTCCTCATGCACAATATATGGCCAATATGACAGCCTAGTACTCCGTTTAGAACAATGTCCAACATCAGTAGCTATCTGAAAAGAGGTCATGCGCCTATTCCGCTAAGACAGTGGACAATCATTTAGTTTTTCTAGGCGACATGTTTTCTCTCAACATCGAGTCACCTATCTATCCATCCCTATGGGCGTTAAATAGTAGCAATAGCATTTTGTACAATTAATACTATAGTACTGTAGTCATTTACAGGAACAACGCCTACCCTCCAAGAAGCCATTAATCGTTTTTAATACCATATAGGAACATTTTTAAGCATAATTGTTTGGAAACATGACCCCATGCAACAGAAGGACAATCAATACATGGTTTCCCATAAGGTTCCTGAAAGATTTATTCTTTCCTTCACTCATGCTGCATATAAAGATAAGTCAGCATAAACCCCCTACCATTCTAAACTTGATGAACCTGAAGAGAACAAGAGGGGCTTTGAACCCTCTGGGGTGTCTTTAATTATTCACAGTTAATTATTAATTATCCTTACTATATTGGAAGTGAACATCTCCTGGTCAACCTTCCATGAATAAACAAGAGAAAACAACATTGAGCTAAAGACTGTGATGTGTATCTTTTTAACAGGATTTGGAATTTTTTAGTACATGCCATATCATGTGAGGATTTCAACCATTATAAAATAAGGTTTTTAAACTCCCAGATACCTGATCCAAAGAACCTTTAAGATATACAGTTATTCTTAGGAATGATAGGATAATAACATCAAATTATACCTAATTTCGCTCAACTCACCAAACCTCTTGTCCATTTGCTTGCCAAAAAACCCCTTTTGTGTGAGGAGGCAAGCAAAGAATTGCAATCCAAACCATGAAAATTTTGTTGAAGAGAAGACTGATTTTATGAAATCTGGATTACAGGAAGCATTTATCCTATTTAAAGATGACTCCGACTTAGATGTAGGAGCCACTCTCTAACAACTGGATGAAAAAGATATTGACCACCTGGTGTTCTAATATAGCTAAATGCTTTCATAAGCTGAGCGAAGATACAGCGTCACAGAGAAAGAGTGCTTAGCTGTTCTCCTTGTAGTGAAGTTTTCAGTCCTTCTTGTATGGTACAAGCCTTTTAGTTGTTACAGACCATGCTTCTCTAAACTGGCTGCATAACATGAAAGATCTGATAGGAAGATTGGCCCGTTGTGCGGTCAAATTTCAGCATTATTATATAAACATTGTCCAATAAGCTGTAAAAAAGCACATTAATGTAGATAAACTGAAAATATTGCCCATTTTACATTTAGACAATAGAAAAGATGAATGGCTACAAGATTTACTTATGAAGCCAGACTTTTGGAAGAATAAAGATGAAAAAGTTCAAAAAGATGGTAAATTAATTGACTTCAATACTAAAGTTCTTAGTGATTTATTATACAAAAAAGGTGGACCCAACTGGCTACCCTACTTGCGACCTTTGGAATGAATAACAACTATAATGGAAGCCCACAATACCTTGGGATATGAAGGAGCCAGGAAAACTTAAAAATGGATCAAGGATTGCTACTATTAGTAAGTAATAATGGATTTTGTAGTGGAAGTCTTAGATGCTTGCATAAAAAGTAAAGAACAAACACCGCATAAGGCCAATTACAAATATCAGCTAATGACCCCTCAGCAGCCTTTCATACCATCAGTTAGACGTCATAGGTCCACTTCTTGAATTCACAGGAGGAAATCAATACACCCTTTAGGGATTAATAATTTCATGATCTGGTTAAAGCAATTTCCATTCCCATGCAGACCACTAAGGCTACTGCTAATTTTTTTACTAAATTAAACTAGGCATAGTTGCTCACAGGTCCTATTACTGACAACAGAAAGGAATTTACTTCAAGTTTTGTAAGGCTCTTGGATACATGTATGAGAACTCAGCAACTATTCTCAGCGCCCTACAACCCAACTAACTGAATTGTATAAAGAGTGAACGAAAAATTAGTTTAAAAAATACACTAGAGGGCTACTATCAATTCACTACACAGTGACCAATATATCCTGTTGGGAATTTAACACACTTAATATTATCAAACTTAATCAATTATAATATAATGCTGCTTTATCAGCTGGGGGTAAATTTCTATAAAAAAACTATAGTAATTAGAAATTACTATGTAATGTGGTACTTATTGTTGTTTTTAATGTCTTATGGAATGTTAGTTATTTGCTGGGATTTAATTCCATCAGATTACTAGAGTTTTATTGGGAAGATCCTTAATAATATTTACAAGTGGGTTGATTATCAATTTAAAAATTTATATAAAATTTTATATGAATCAATTTTAGTTTGTCATCACTTGATAAGGAGTTATTGGCAGTTGCTGGGCGTTGACAGTACTGTAGTTGGTAGCAAATTGCAGTTTAGCTTATAGGCAACACGACCCACTGTTTATGGATGAAAGGCCTCATTACCTAATCAGGTTGCTGGCTTAATAAGGATTTTGTTGGGATTGGTTAAAGGCGTCAGGACACGCTCTTCAGATAATTAACCTAAGTGGGGTTGTGTTCTAGTTGGCGGTGGAATCTGACAAGATGGATGAGTAATTAATCGATTTGTATGACTTCTAAAGGCTAAATCCATTGGCAATGGATGCCGTTCCTATTAAGGCACCAGCAGAAGATTTGGGCACCTAATTCCCCTTATATAAACTCCTTGAATTTATATAATAAGATAGCAATATACCAGTAATATACATAAATAATATACGCAATCACTCCTAGTTCTGGAGTTTGCTTCTACTAAAGCATGTGGCAGAGGTCACTGGTATATATCTCAAATACCCTGAATGAGGTGGTGATTACTTTGTTGCAGGAAGATACCTGATTGAGGTAAAAATCAATTATAAAGAATATTGGATGGCTAGCTGTTGTCAAACGCTACCATTTTATTTACTTACATCAGACCATGCTGTTATTGTAGGAATATATCTGATTGAGGTGGGAATATTTTATAGAGAAGATGACTAGCTAACTGTTGTCATACATTAGCAGTCCTCCTTTTCTTACAATGAGGTAGCTTATATTTATCATTATTATATTATTTTATGATTTATTGAATAAAGGTAATACAGTTCACCTGGAATAACATTTAGATAGTTTTACAATTTATATTGTGGCTCTTATGGTTAGATTGGAGAAGTCAGATTTCTCTTAACTATTTTTAGTTTTCTAACATTCAGGACTAGAATTGAAGGGATAAGGTTTTTTCTTTCTGCTCAAAGTCACTTTTGAGCGATTTTATTAAAAAAACCAAAAAGTAAGTAAAAGATTAGAGATCAAACGCCAACCACTGCCGTTCAATCCCCAATGACATCATATTTGCCGCCAGCTGCTCCAGTGTGGGGCAGCGGCGAAACCCCAACTAGCATTTTCCATCCAGTGGGAAAACGCGCTTGGTCTGGATCGTCCAGTCCCAATAAGTCCTTGGGTCAGTTTAGTCCACCCAAGGATCTCGCCATCCACCTGGCACATACCCAGGCGGTGCCTCGCAGCCCACTCGTTCTCCCTCACTCCCAGCTCCATTTTGGCCTTTAGGTCGAGTATGGGAGATTGTTTCCATACAAGGAACAAGCAATTATTGAACTGGCCCAGATGGTGATGCAGCTGACCAGTTTTATCAACTTCCACCCCTTTAAGGGGTATTTTTACCTCAGCTTCACCCGCAAAGCCAACGCCGCCACTGCAGCTATTGTGCCCCTGGTTTTCAAGGGCACACCCATTCCAACTACATGCACCCAGCTCCCCATCAACACGACCATGGTAGTCCAATTCGCGGGGTTGACCACTCACCTCCCCCCACAGTACTCCATCAGGAGTTGATGGAAGGATTGGCCGCGTATGGCTCCAACCCCATCCTTCAGTTTGTGGTCCCCAATGGGGCCGCTCGCCTAGCTGGGCCTCAGGAATTTGCCACAATCAGCCCAATAAATCATAAAATAGCTTTGTCAATTCCACCCCGCGCCATCATACCCTCTGCCCCCAACCACCCATTATGGGCCCATGTAGAGGGCGGAAGGACAATCTGTCCTTCCTGCTTTGAGTTAGATCACTCAAAGTGCAAATGCCCCTCCCTCGTGACTTCCTCTGACCCAGCGCGGTCGCTGCATGGCCCCCACTTTACCTCACACCCCACTACTTTTCCGACATGGGGTACAATCCCACCCCCCCTCCTCCAAAGCCTGCTGCCGCCTTGGTGCCTGCTGCAGCCAATCAGCCCCTTCCTCAGGCCAGTGCCACTTGCACCTCATCCAATCAGGAATCTGCTTGGACTAATGTGGGTTCCCAATTTATTCTGCAATCGCCAGACACACCACTTCAATTTGCAGACCCCAATTTTGAGTTTGACTTGAACCCATGGTCCTCATTGGCTGAAACTAATGAGATGGGTAATTTTATTGAGGCCTTGCAACCCACATATGACAAATTTATCCAGGTTTGGAATCCCAAAGCAGTTGTTCAACAATATTACGCCCCCCAACTGGACGCCATGGAGTTCCACTCAACTACTAGCTTGCTGTCGCAGCTGTCACCCACCCTGAAGTAACCACTATCCATGAACTGGCCAAGTCATCAGTAGCAGCACTATCCACGGAACTCACATTTCCATCCTCAGGCCATCCACATCCTTATCACACAAAATGTCCATTGAAATTTCCCACAGATGCGCTAAGGATGCCATCCAGAGAGTGATTTCTGCATCGCAGGCCAACTCTCAAGTTACCCATGCCTCCGTGGCTTCACTGTCCCAGCTCCCTGCCCTCCACATTAAGGCAGAGGCCACTCTTGCCATATACATTGGTGACTTACTGATGTACAATCAAACTCTCAAGCAGCCGCTTGTTACTGACCTCGCTCCCCATGTCGCTGATCACCCCACCCCTTTTCTCTCCTCCTTGTCCCATGCTCTTGCCAATGAGGAGCATGAGACTGAGAATGAGCCCCCCAATCCCCCTCCCCTTCCGCCATGGTAGGATGAGCGCCTCAGCGCTGTCCCACCTGGTAGGTTGGTGTCTCAATTGTTATGTTTCGCCCATTCTTTGAATAGTCGTTTTCTTTTGGTCTGAGAGTTTAGTTTGTTTGGTTTTTGTCGCTTTCTGTGCCTGGGTAAAGTCCATCCCCTGGTCAGCATGCCTCAAAATAAATTAAATAGAATTGAAGGGATAGGGTTTCCCTTGTACAAGTGTTTTAATTACTCAGGAGGAAAAGTCAAAGGGAAAGGTTCACTTGTTGTCCTTTTTTACTTTCAATTACTAGAAGGAAAAGTGTTAGCACATGTCTAGCGTTGAAGAAATAATCACTTTGGTTGCGAAGATCTCAACTAGGACAATAGTCCTCATACTATTGATAACCCACCCAGTTATATTAATGATTAGTTTATTTAACGCAATTCTCAAACCTGTGCAGTAAACTGGAAAAAATTTACATTTCTCAAGTGTGTCGATGGTTTATAGGATAAGTTTTCATTAAATCATAATGTCAATCTTTAAGACCATCTAGTAATAAAAAAATAATGTCAATCTTTAAACCCTTATATGAAAGAGAACCTATAATCCTGGCTTTATTAGCTTGAAAAGTCATATGTGATAATATTGAAGAACCTGAAAAACGCTAAGAAAATTATCTCAGAAAATTATGCAACTTTAATTAGATGGAATGGTGAATCTAGCTAAGACGGTTACAAGAGAAGTGAAGAAGAAAATGCTTTCCATAAACCTTTACCACTTTTGATATTTCAGATTTAGTTTTGTACTATCACAATTTTATAGCTCCCTGAGGAGGAAAATTAAATTTTATCTGGGATGAGCCATACACAATCACTTACAAATCTTAAGTTGAATACTCAATCATGTCTATAGAAAATGAAGTAACTATTAACCACGTACATAGCTGAATCTTATTCCAGTAGCCCCCCGTTCATAACCTTGAAGGGTGTGATGTCAATATATGGGAGTTGGAAATGATGAGAAGAATATTGATCATATGCTTGCCATGAGAGAATCGATGCCTAGACCCAATAAGGGGGTTAAAGAAGTCACATTGGTTAAGAATACATAAAGATTAAAATCAGTAAGGCTAAAAGCAATACTGGAGAAATCTATTGTACCAATATGAGCCTAATTATCCTGAGATGAAATACTCCTTAATTGAATCTAAAGGAAAATTGAAATTTCAGGTGACCAATATATTAGGTGCATATGAGGAGATATAACTAAGATGTACCCACAAAAGGGTAAGAATCAAGAATCTGCCTAATGATTGACCTAAGTGATACCAAGTCTCATCTAACTAAGTACTTCTAAAATAATTTTTAAATTTTAAAAACTTATTCAAGGTGAGCCGACCTAGGGATGATACTGCACCAATTAAGGGGAAAAATGCCAGGGGAAGGAGGATAAAATCTGGAAAACCTCCATGTGCAGCAAATGATAGGACAGGAACTCCATGGACTGACTTTGCTATTCGCTATCTCAGTTTTGGGCATTGGTGCGCAACGACAACACAGTCATAATTGTCCCCTACCCAAAGTTCCTGTACCAGAATTGAACTTGAAATGAAGTGGTAGAGGGTCCATATTCTACCACTGGGGTATTCTCCCCTTTATTACATTACTTTTCTACCTAATAAAATTATGCTACAAAGGCATTATACAATATGGATGCATCGCTTAACCAAGAGCCTGCCATATGGATTTACCCCTCAATAATTTTATTATTCTTTTCCTTATAAGATTTACATTGTACATGTAATACATAAAGACCCCTATTATATAATAAAATCAAATTACGCCCATTTTTCTTATATCTCTTTTTGGTACTTGACTTCAATAAGTCCATTTCGCCATACTTTCCATGAGATGGAGACTCTAGTTGATGGGATCCAAGCGTGACTTGGCACCCTCAAAAATAATTAAAAAGTTGTTGTTAGTCTCAGACTGCTTCAAGTATTAACCTTTGGGTTTAATAAGCACAGCCCGTTGAGCTACAAAGGTGGATGACCTACAAGGGGAACAAAAACCTTAACAGGAAAGTCACTTTTATGAAGCAGAAGAAGACTTAGGTAATCAAAGAATTAACGCTCCAGAAAGCTCAAGAGAAGTAAATAAAGAATAACTCTCCAGATTCAGATGATGTAGTGCAAATATTAAAGCGTTTATAAGGACTCAAAATCATAAGTGCAATTGCGCCCAAATGGTGGTGGATGGAGCTAACAACAAGATAGATGAAGAAAGTTCCGCTAGAAAAGTACAGCCTTAGCGTAATATTCCTGAAGCTCTTGCTGAAATTTTGGAGATGAATCTTAAGGGTATGCCATTGTTGATAGGGTTACTTTGCGTGTACCTTCCATCATATTTGTGACAGAAGAAGTTCATAATAAACCAAAATTACCTATCTTTCAATGGCATAATGCTCTGGCATTTTTACGCTGATTGGAAATGACAATGTTTAGATATGGTGACTGCCAGTAATCAATAATAGTTATGACCTGTTTGGACTTAAACTGTCAAAATCTGGTGCACTTTACTTAAACAGGAATAAGTTGATGTACAACGTTGACAAAGAAGCAATTGTGAACAAGTATGGCAACCCTAAGAAGATGGCTAGCTGCAAACATGAGTTTAAATAATCTAATTTAAGATGGCTGAAACCTTTACTGCTTCTGCTGACAAATTTTACCAGGAAGCAAAAATCTTGGTGGGGGCAAAAGATTCTGTTGGATTTTGATTTACATATTGTAATGCAGATGGCACTTAAGCTCTACAGAGACCTCAACCAATCTATGTTTTTATGCTAGCAAACCAAACTTACACATCAAAGATTGTAAAGTACCCTAAGATGTTAGGATCAACGCTTTTAGAATCTTAAAAAGCCTATAAATTCATTACTAATAAAAATAGCCAGAATATGAAGTTATCTGATTCTAATAAGGAATTACAAAATGAGTAATAATGGGAAACAAACCTAAAGGACTAAACTGGGCGGATTAATCTCAAAGCCACTGCCATAATTGTAAAAGCCTGGATTTTAGGCTACTTAATATTGTAATGAATGGAACCAACCAGATTCCGTTCACCTGAAGCCTGAATTTTTCTGGAGTAATTTGACGCCAATTTCTGGTTCAAAAGCCAAGCTGGACCACAGAGGTAAGCTGTTAGGGTTGGAAATAACCCACACATCTTTAACCCATAAAATTTAGGGAACTCTTGAACATTAAAAAGAATTACAAGTAAGTGAAGTTAAAAACCACTAATTAACCCTTTAGTTTTATTCAACATAAAAATAACAAATAGATGAGGCGATTTTCAGAATTTCTATGGAATGGTGAGCGCAATAAGAAAAGGCATAGCAACTGGGGAGGCCAATGTCCTGAGAGCTCAAATATTTGTCCTTAAGACAAAACCTTGTTGTTCCATGACATTAAGGTAAGGCATGGGCTAAACGGCCAAAGAAAATGCAAAATTCCAAACTGAGGTTTGGAATGGTGCAGGATCAACATTTTTAAGGTAGCCCTTTTGGGAGCCCTCCCTAGGCCATACTTTAAGCTCTTTCAAGCCTAAAGAATGGTCAGGGGAGGGGACAACACAGGTGCTGAGCTGACATCAGCCAGAAATCCCTCCAGGAGTTTAAACTCAGGATTCATTATCTGAGTTCTGAGCCAAAAATAAATGAATGTTTTAAAATGATTTGTCACATTACCCCCTGCTAAAGTTAAGCCCAAAAAAAGAGCTATAAGTAGAAGGCCACCGCCATGAGGGCTTCTTGGGATTGGTACACTTGAGTCCCAAAATTTTATCTAAGGAAAATTCCATATCCCTTATGGTGAGGGAAACCCAATGATGGTGAGTTGGGACTGGGCTACTGGATCATCCCACCCTACGTGGGGTATTACGCCCAGTGCTTGGCTTAAATGCGCTACCTAAAGAGGGTGAAAAGTCCAGAGCGGCAAGGCAGCTAACTAATATAAAGTAAGATGTCTAATAGTGAGGGAACCTTCTGGGCCTGGTTCCCTCAGTGTACTCTGATCTCAAATGAGGAGGAGACCTTATCAGAGTTAACACCCACCATCACCTTAGTTCCAGGGTTGCTCATCAGTCACTGGCTCCCTCCAGTGCTAATTACTCACAACCAAGGCACAAGGAAACAATGAGGTCAGGCTAGTGGAGATTGAAATTGGTCAAGGAAGAAACTGTGAGTTCAGTATTATGTAATGAACGGGGCCACCCAGATTCTATTTGCCAGATTACTGATATTTAGTGGAGTAAATCAATGCTGAAATAGGCCCAACAACAAAAGTGAACCACTGAGGTAAGCTGTTAGGGTTATAAATACCAACCTATCTTTACCACTCTAATTTAGGGATTATTAGATGTGGAAAAAGAGTGACAAGTAAGCGAGTATGAAAGCTCCTAAAGTTACCTTTATTTTTATCTAAAGTAATAAAAAAATTGAGCACGGTGAATCTCTGCATTTTACAACGTTGTAACAAAACAAGAAAAAGACAGAGCAACTGGGGGTGACCAATGCCCCAGAAGCTCAAGGTTTTTTCTTGTGATAAAACCTTGCTGAGACCCAAAAATAGGATAAAGAATGGTTCTAAACGGTCAAGAAAGGTGCAAAGTTTTGAACTGAAGTTCATAATAAAGTGGTATCGACCATCAAAGGTCATCATTAATAAGCCCTCCTTCAGCTATACTTTAAGCTCTTTTGAGCCTAAATAATGGCTTGGGTAGGGCACAATCCTGGTGTTGAGCCAGCCTCATCCAGAAATTCCCACAGGCATTTTGACTTAGGATTTAGAATCTTAATTCTGAGTCAAAATGAGATGAATGGGTTGAGCCGTTTTGTCACAAATATTGGAGCAAGAGGCCTAAGTAACAAGTAAATCTGGTTTAAGATAAAAAGAAGGAACCTGAATTAATTCAGGAAAGGAAACTAGCTTTCTAGATATGGAGTATTCTATCACTGCAATCAATCTTGTTCACTTGACATATTTAACAATGAATTGGATATCTCCAATTTATATGTAGATGAAGTTAAACTTGATACGCTTTATCAGGTTTTTAATTTAGACATAAATTCATTCACCAAGGCAAAAGGCAAACGTTATCACAACAAATATTGTAAAAGAGGTTGCTCAGCCTTATGCCCATCAGCTTGCAGAAAAGATCAGAACTACTGAAAATGCTGAAGGCTTGCTTAAGACAAAACTTGATGATTTGAACGGTCCTCTCCTTATTAGTGCAATCAAGGAATCCTTCTTTACCTATATGAGCAACTTATTCCTACTTTAGATTCATCAAATAGTGCCATGTCTTACTCATTAAACACCTTATTACAATACTCTGATTTTACTTATATGTATGGTATATTGATAAAGTAAAAATATAGGCAATAATTGTCCTTAGAGCCCATTGATATTGTTTTAACTAAGTTGGCGAAGTGAATGAAAATATTCCAAATTTAGACCGCTGGAAGGAATATGAAACCGCTGGACCAGCTATTACAACATCATGTGGAGCATATAGTGCGCTTCCTCTTTGGTTCAGAGTTGTAATACTAATATCACCATAATATTGCAATCAACATGTATGACATCCTCATTAGAACGTAGTGCATGAGAAAATATGTGGTCAAATGTGGTTTCAAATTTATTCAAAGTATGCTGACCAGGGGATGGAAATTACAAATACCAATGAGCAAAAGAATTGATTGAAAGCTTTTTCTTTCCCGTAACAATCACTTTAGTTATTACGATTTGATTTGAACAGCAATTTTGATAATAACACAGGTGAGATTGGCGATTTTAATAATAAATCTGATACAACCTGGGTGAGCGTCGCATCAAGAGGTGCGCAAAACGGTGCACCCAAGGGCAAGAAACGCCCTGAAGGGAGATCAGGAACCCAAGCCGCCAAGAAACCACAAACCAGACACCATCTGGGTTTATGGTATTTACTATAAAACAAGATCAATACATGTATATCTAAGTAACCAACCCCTATCAAAGGTGGAACATGGGCTCTGAATCTTCTTTGGGGATGAGTCCCTGACCCTGTGGGATAAAACATGCGAGGCACAGCCCTCCCTTTTCCCCTACGCGGTATATGTCGCCACCAACAACATGGGATATGGCTGGATCGATATTGGTTTTGAAACATCTGAAGAAGCAGATGTCACAGCAAAAGTCTGCATTGAAATTGCCCTTCCTGAGGGAAAAAAATAGTGCGCACCACGCGCACCAGATGGAACAAAGTGAAAACTTTATTCATCTCCTTCAACTCGATACTTACCAACCTTCCTCATAAGGTAATTGAGGAGGAGCTCCACAAAGGGCTTGTAGCCTATGGAGAAATTATGCAACTCAAATTACAACAATTTTGCCTGATGCCAACCCTGTGCACAGGCAAAGCTATCGCCGTGATCAACCCATTCCCCAAAGTGGAAGATGACTTATCAATAATCCCCTGCACAGCAGAGTTTCACTTTGTGGATGGGGGAAAGTCATCTGCATTCCAAGTTACACCGGAATGTGCACCGCCTATATGCAACCACTGCAGTTCATTAGGACACAAGGAACATGCATGCCCTGAGAAGGAGGGCTTAATAGAAGCAGACTACTGTGAGGAAGCCATAGATAAAAGTAACAAAAACTTAGCCAGAATGACCAACAGCCACGACCCATTCCGCTGGGGTGAAGATGGACTTTACTCCATCGTGGACCCAGTTACACATAAACAACGCAAAGCAGCACAAAAAGCCTGCAAGTGGGCAGCGTTCAAGGCGGCAGTGCACACGGAATCATCCATCGACCCCAGACAAATTCAATAGGCTATTTCAGATATACACCAAGCCAACCAATCAGAACAATATGCCCAGGTTTTTAATTTTCACAGCAACTCAACTGAGTCACCAAGTGACATCAATCATGCACACTTTGAGGAACAATTCAGATGCAATTTGGGCGAAAATGCGGTACAAAACTCTCCAAATTTGAACCCCAAAATTACAAAACCCAATCAGCACCATGCATTGAACCATCATGAGACACGTGTGGGAAAAGATAATGCAAATTCCAAAAACTGCAATTCCCACAAAAAATTGAGTCAGATCAAGGGAACTGACATTGTCACTGAAAGAGTTGGAGTACAGATGCAGAGCATGGCCAAATTGAGCCACGGTGGGCTAGGGCCAGAGGGCCCTCCCAACTGCTCCTGAGGCGCCACGGGCACTTCAGTGTCAATAGGGATGCTAAACATCGCGGGAGCCAGGGCTCAAACATCCTAAGCCAAAAAGCTGGACTTCCTGCAAAAACCCCTTGTAAACATCTTGGCCATCCAAGAAACCCACTGTCTACAAGGTGAAGAAGGATCCTGGTCAGCCAGGGTCTAACAATCACAATCAGTATGGACGTCTCACTGTGGGGTGATTGTCCAAAATAACAAAAAAATAAAAATTACAAACTCATTGTCATACCTTCACGGCCACATCCTGGTAGCAACAATCACATGCCAAGAGGAAACAATCTTGGTAGCATGCATCTATGCACTGTGCGTCACAGCCAAGAGAAAACAATTTCTAGAAACCGTGTCAACACTCACCTTCACACCAGATACCATCCTGTTGGGCGACTTTAACTGCTGGGATAACCCCAACACAGACTGATGGCCAAACCCAGGGGATACCCACCGGGGCACATAGAATTCCGCACAATGAAGGCATCCCTTGGCCTACAGGATGCCCTCCCCCTGGATCACCACTCCTTCCCCACATGACATGGCCCAACATACGCGAGGAAGCGCTCATATCAATGAGCCGCATCAATCACATCCTTGTTCCACAATCCCAACGATCAATATTTTTCAAATTTACAACAAAAAAGTCAATTTTTCCAACCACCGACTTGTTTTGGTGCAGTTATTGCCAACCTGAACCCACACACAGGATTTGCCCTGGAGAAAGCTACACTTAGAAAACATAAAATTACTAAAAATATCTGAATGGGTTGAACACGAGGCCACAAACCAAGAATTCACAGCCCCATTCACTTCGGATCCCTTTGTAACATGGGCAAATTTCAAGAAGGAACTAATCAACAAAACCCAACATCTCACATCAGGTAAGTACACCGCCAATACAGCCACAATCAAGCGTACCTTGGTGGAACTGGACCGCCTCAAACTTAACACCCCGAGATCCAGTTATAGCCCCAATTGGGGACGCAAATGGGAAGAATTATCCGCCTGACTAAACACCCTCATCTTTAAGCAATAACACAGAATCAAAGTATTGAACAAAGGTAAGCTCATAAAGGAAGGCGAAACATGTTTGACATATTTCTTCCACCAATTCCACTCCCGTGACAACCAGCCCACATGCACACAAGTCCACAAGACTGACGGCACTGTGAAAACTGGCCCTGAGGAAGTCAAGGTGGAAGTACACTGCTATTACACCTAATTATACTGCAATATGCTGACAGACCCACAAAAAATTACAAAATTTATACAAACCACTGGAATACAAAGCACACCACCAAACTACAATATTCTAAATCTAATTACTCAGGAGGAGCTTTGGGATACAATCCGCGGTGCACCACGTAGGAAATGCCTAGGGCCTGATGGGATACCCTACAAATTTTACAAAAAATATTTCTCAGCAAATTGCCCCCCTCCTATTGGCGTCTATGAATCAGTGCTTGCTGGAAACACGCCTCCTACCTGGTGGCCATGAATCATATGCCATAACCTTATATAAAAAGGGTGACAAATTGGACCTGGCCAACTGGCGTCCAATTGCACTCTCTAATACTGACACAAAAATTCTAACAAAAATTTTAGCAGCCAGATTAGGCGCAATTGCCTCTGACTTCCTGTCACCCAACCAGTTTGGGTTTATACCAGTGCTCTCAATCTGGAACAACATACACCCTGTTGCAAACATATGTCAGTACAAAGCAACTGGAGCCCTGGTCTTCTTAGACCAGGAAAAGGCATATGACCGCGTTAGCTGGCCATACCAAAAGGAATGCCTACACGCTTCAAACTCCCACCCATATTCATAAACTGGGCGATTCTCCTTACAGAATCTGCAACCATGGCTGTATGTGACCCTGGCTTCCTAACTAACAAGATCACACCACACAGAGGGCTCAAACAAGGGGACCCCCTCAGCCCACTGCTGTATAATTTCAGTTTTGATCCACTCCTCCGCGTAACTGACTCACGCCTCATGGGCATAACTGCACAAAGCCAGCCAACAGTCAAGATACTGGCCTTTGCGGATGACTGCGTGGCTGGTATAGCTAACAACAATGATGCCCAACAGTTGTAACGCACCCTAGAGGAATACTCCATGGTGAGCAACGCATCGCTCAACAAAAGGAAAACAGAAATCATTCTCTTAGGCAAGTACACTAACAACTGGGCTACAACACCAGAGCCTCATACCCCCATATGAAGGAAAAACCCATTCATCTTACCTTTCACATCACCTCCCACCACCACTCCTGTCCGCTACCTTGGGATATGGCTGGAAACAGGGGGATATGCCAATGAGACAATAGAAAGCAACCTATTACAGCGGGTATCCAACCGCCTAGCCTCCCTCAAGGGAAGATCCCCAGGACTAATGGGGCGAGTAACAGTTGCTAACTCACTCATCCTCCCAATACTATGGTACCCTGCCCACGCGATCGCCTTCTCACCCACCTTTATAACTTCAATCCGCGCGCTCATCCAGGGCAGGCTGTGGACTGGATCCCATCCTCCCATATGGATGGAAACAATCTTTGGCCCACGCTCAAGTGGAGGCATGGGACTAATAGATTTTGAGAGCCACGCCAACTGCATCCTGGGTACCTGGATAAAGGAAGTCTTTGCCCCAGACCTCCCGCAATAACACTGGTCCAGGGCAGTAAGGACTAACTTCGCACAGGCGCTCAAATTAACCAACCCACATAGCCCACCCAGACTACTATCATACCTTGCTAAACACCCTACCGCAAAGGGCCCGCATGGAACCCCCCTCACTTCAAACGCATCCTCCAAACCATCCACTGCATGGGATGGACCATAGAGAACACTGGCACTGTGCAGGGAAGGGGATGACCCAGCCCCCACTTTAAATTAAGAAATCCAGAAAACCACCCTCAGAGAGACATGCTTGCTATAACCCCAACCATTGCTAGAATCAAATACCTAGATGCGTTGGATATCCCCTATGACTTAACCACACAGAAGAGAGTGTGGAGAATGACGCACCACCCACTACTACAGCCGAGGGTAAGAGCCAACGCCTGGCGCTGTCTGAGAAGGACTCATAGGACGGCAGACCGCTCCAATTCCCTCCACGCAACCTGCGCAGTATGTGGAGGGGAGGGCTCCCTACATCACCACCTACAAACATGCCCCTAACCAAAGCCATATGGCAGGAAGTCACGCGCCTGCTTAAGATCCAAAACGAGCAGAAATTTTCTGTATCAAAGAGCCTCCTCATGCTCCAGAATAAGTCACCAATCCCATCTACCCTCCGCTCCCTAATTATACCCATTGCAATGCGGACAATCCACACCATTGCCTTAGATGCGTTCAGGGGCATGGTCCCAACCATCCATGGGGTTATCGCAAGGTTCCACGTCCACTTATTGAAGCACTTTCTAAGCCTGGATCTATGAATATATGAGGCCAAGGCAACAGGCGCTCATAGAATCGTGGTTCCCACTTTGGTTCCTCCGCACAGACCCCTTCCTTCACACCTGCTCCATAGTGGGGAAACCCCCTCAGAGTAGCGCACCAACCCCCATACCTGGCAGTCCCGCTGGCAACAGGGGTAACCTGAGTACCCTGGGGTGCCCAATTTTATCTATCTTCGTTTTCCACACATACTCGTAATGCCCATCCCCTGGTCAGCTTGCCTCAGTTGAATAAAAAAGAATTGATTGAATGAACAAATAGAATAAAAAACCAAATTCAAAACAAAAACCTCCAACCAGGCGGGGAGCGGAACACCAATAACCCAAATGGCAGAGGGTGAGGAGGGATTGGGCAGCTCTTCCACAGACATATTCTTTAAGAAAGAATCATTATGGGTGAAGAAACGGGCAAAATCAGAGAGTCAGGGCGATGGGCATCAGCATGGTGGGGGTGGATGAAAGTGAAAAATGGGTTAACTTCTTCAAGCAGCTTGGAAGACAGCCTCAACTAATTCTGCAAGGTGATGGTCAGCTTGAATGTGGGCATCAGGGGGTTGGGCAAATTTGATAACATTTTGGTGGGTGATTTTAGCAGATGGTCAATATCTGCTAGTTTTGCAACATGCATGACAGCGTCAAGGCAACTTAATTTAATTTAA
The DNA here is from genome assembly GCA_022478985.1 of Massospora cicadina. NCBI lineage: Eukaryota > Fungi > Entomophthoromycota > Entomophthoromycetes > Entomophthorales > Entomophthoraceae > Massospora > Massospora cicadina. Next base: position 13,719 of record JAKSZP010009910.1, on the reverse strand, counting down.
TGATTTTACTCATGCTGCTTTGGGAAAACCATGGGGAAGACAATTGTGGTCAGTACTTAATGGAATTGAGCCACTGATTGAGCCACTGCTTTGTGGAGGTCTAGGCAATGGTGTGAGGCTACCACTGCTAAGGTGAGTAGGTGGTCACTTTGGTAGAGTACAACATTGGGTTTAGGAGTGAATCATTTGGGAAATGGGGTTTTGTCAAGGTCAGAATTGTAAAATTTGGCCCAACTATAATCAAACTGGCAGAGAGATTCACCAAATTACTCATACATGATAACATTACCTGATTCATCAATCTCGGTCAATAGGTCTCATGGATTTTGGTTCACAAGAAGAGCGGATGAAGAATTTGGGTGGGTAGTAGTCAAATAGGCTGCTTGGGTGCGAATGGTGGTCCAGGCCTGACTCTGATTGGCGTGGGTGAAATTGGATGGGTTAATGTGGGTGGGTGATTTGGTGGGGGCCGATTTCCCACCCAGGCCCATTGATTGAGAACGGTGAGTGATAGGGGGCAGCAAAACGACCTATTCAGAAACTGCTGAATATGCCTCAGAAGCCACACCAGAGGAAGTGTCTTGGGGGCAGGATTATTTAATGGTCAAATACAAAACATAGGGGACAAATTTGGCGACCATTATCCACCTGAGCCCAAAAGAAATGTTCAGGCGTCACTGCAATATGAGCATGGGGGATTTGGTGGGCTATATAAGGGTGGTATGGGATTATGGAAGCAGTAGTGATAGGTGCAGCAAGGCGCTCTGCACCAGAAGGCATGGTGAAGACAAGGTTGGGCTGTGTCCCATAAGCCAGAAGCCCCGCCATCAATTGAACATTTAAAATCTGGGGGTGGGAGGTGAGTTGGTAGGGATTCAAAGGACATCACAGATGTAGTGTCTGAAGGAAGATAGGTACAGGTAGTAGGGATGGGAGTATTATATAAATAAGGGGAGTTAAAGCCACTGCTGCAGCGTCCTCCTCAATCTGGAAGCCTATGTTGAAATAGCCTTTTAACGGGCGGAAATCAATAAAGCCAGATGGTGCAAATGCAGTGGTGGCCAATTCAATAATTGCTTTGTTTGCATATGGGAATAAACGCCCATAGTTGAATCATAGGCAAAATCTGATAGTGGAGTGAGGGAAGGCGAGAGGATGGGGGCAAGAAGGGTGAATGCGCTTCAGGTGGAGCACTAAGTCCCATGGGGGACAAAATGGCCAGAAGAAATGGCAGGCTATTTGACCCCATGCGAACACAATTGCCTGCAAGGTTTAAACGCTAGGTGATGGAGCACCACTACCCCACATTGGAGCAGTAGGCGGCGGAACTTCAGACATTAGTAGGAAAATGGGTGTGGCCAGATGGTGGTGGATCAATAAACTTTTTCTTATAAAATCGCTCAAAAGTGAGTTTGAAAGAAAAGGAAGATTGTCAAATGTGATTTTGATGAGAATATTTTACTAATTTTGGGGCAAGAATTGCCATTGGTATACCAACGGAAAGTGGAAGCTCCGCTGGCAAAAAAATATTTTTGTAATTCTAATTTACAATGATGGCATAATTCCATAAAATACAATTTAGCTGGAAGAAAAATAAGAAAGGTGCCAAGGTTAATCCTCATGAACTGTGGGATCTTATTGAGAATAAAAAGATGCCTAGTACATCACTGGGAATGCAAATAGTAGTTAAGACAAAGTTAACTCTATAAATCCTGGAACAATTATATTTAGAAGCTATCGCCTCATGAAAAAAATCAAGGTAGGAACCTTGGGTAGCTACAGGGATTATATTACCAGGTGTTAAAATTCTAGGGGCTTCGCTGCTCATTCACAAATATTAAACCCCAAAATTGATAACTGCACAGGTTCAGTTTGTGCAATCCTCGAGTTGTCTGATGATATTTGATATATGATTAATAGTATGAAGACTATTATCTGAAGTTGAATAGATCACTAGTGCTTGGTCTGACGCTTGACCAGTATTACTCCTCAAAATACTCTAGAAGTCCTCAGTAGGGATTATGGCCCTTATCCACCTAACTTGATCCACGCTCAGATCCTAAGTTATAGCCTCTCTCTGGTGACACAAAGTCAGCAGTGATTCCCATCTTGGCTCAGCTTCTCTTCTTAGGATTCTTAATACTTACTCTTTATCCTACTAAAGAGTTTCAATTAAAGCACTCAGCAATAATTTTCTTGAAGATGAATAGAACATATAATTAATTTGGCCAATTACTGTTTTTTATTAAGTGAATTCTCAGGGGAATTTATAGAGGAAATTCAGCATCCAACCCTTGGTTGGCACCTCAGTGATGAAACGGCAGCCGTTGCCATTGAATTACCTTTTGTCACCTCATCAGTAATGATCTTCCCCATCCTGGTTAGGATATCATCATTGGACATCCTCAAGACCTAAAATGGAAAGAGTCAAAAACGTGTCCCTAACGTTTTCTACTTGATCCCAGTGAACCAACCATATTTGGCAAGCGACCTGCTTATGTAATGTGACTTGTTACCCATTGTGGCAGGTCATGAACCAACTGATCAATCACTAGTTGCAGGTGGCATCACTCACCTCACAACTTGCTCCTTGAATTTCCAATTGGCTAGTGATGAAACCTGACCAAATCCATTTGGTATACCTGATTGTTAATCATTAATAAACTATCAGATACCCCCATTTCATTGGCATCTCAGCACAATAAGATCTTAAGAATTCACCTGGATTGATCCCTGACAGATCTAAACCAGGCGAATTACCTAAAATCCCCCAAGTATTATTAACCTGAAATCAGGGTCAACCAATATTCAATTCACTCACTATTGGGAATTATTCCCTAGCGACCCATGGTAATGTAGACAGCTGGAAATGTGGGAAGAAATTACAACACTTCCCCCTTTTGCCTAGATTCCAGTGAGATTAGGATTGGGACAAGACAATATAGCTTCAGACACTAGGTCAAATATTTCTTTGGTTCAAGAGGAGTACAGTCAATCAGTACTCAACGCTGCTCAGGACAACCTTTGGCATGCAGTTCTCTTACTCTTCCTCCTCACTACCGCCTACTCAGAGTGCAGTTCCCATGACCTTCTGTCATGCTGTGCTGATCAATTTACTCATGATGATATTAATCCCAGGATCCAGTTCTCCCCCATCAGGGCATATGTCCCATTGTCATATTCAATCTTCTTGGTCCACGTCCTTGATTTCTTGATTTCCCTCCTCATCCTTGAAAGGAGATTATTGCTTTGATGTTAATTTCACAGAGCAATTAAAATGCTCATTTATATTTGCTCTTGTTATTTTCTCAAAATAACTTCTTAACTCATATCAATATTAATTCTTATCTGGAGAGCTTACCTCTTTAATTATGATTTTATTTTCTCTGATTTAGAGTTTAATTGATTTCAGAGTGATTAATGTCAACTATCATATAAGTCTGACATCCCCTCTCTTGTCCAGCTCATATGTCAAATTCTGAGTTGCATTACCTAAACTTCTTGATAGAATGTCCAATATAATACCTTTGGTTTTTACAACTGATGAGTCAATCTGCATGACAGAACCACTTCTATGGTCCTCCCAGTACTCATACTCCCACTCAAGTAACCGTGATAGCCCTTCCATGGAATAGCCAGAAACATTATCCAACCCCAATGAAACTAGATTTACAATTGTCTTGATTGACTTGCAACCAATCCTCCCTCTGTCATCAATTCCTGAGTTAGACTTCAAAACTCCTTTAGATTCAGCTCCATTCACTGATACTCATATAATCATTTTTGAACCTCTAGAAGCAATGTCCTCTGCTCTGATCAATCATTCCTTGCCAATTTGGACTTGCTTTCAGAGTTCCTTGTAGGAATTCAGCTGAGATTGCTCGCTGGTGCTTGACGCCTGCTGGATTCCACAAAGGTTTGTAAGTAAAATTTAAATATAAGGCACATATAAAGACTGGATTTTTATAAATTTTATTTTTAGCGCAATAGAAGTAAAAAATGACCCCCCTTGACATCCAACTACTTAGTATTTAAAGTATTTCAAGGGTTGAAGGGAGTTCAAGGATATGTTTGGAATAGCTTAGCCTAGTACAAGTTAGGAAATATGAGGAATAGCATATTAAAACATAGGTACTCGCTTCATGGTAGCAGAATGAAAGAAGAGGAATTCTGATTGGCCAAAATGTACCCATGCGGTAAAGTTTATATGAACTTCAGCCAATCTCCGTTAAAGAACTTTATTTCACCTTGGGGGACCCCAATAAGCCTATATAGGGGGGTGGTCCCCACATAGGCGCTTTAAAGGACTTTGTTGGGGTTGAGGGAGTGCCTTCTGATGATTGCCCCAAGGTCTGTTATGTGGTTGGAATAATATAATCCTTCAATTTTATATTAAGTGCCCATGTAGGTTTTGAACTCTTGTTACCTTAATTAATGAGTTCCACCAAGATTCGGCCAGGGGTTTTTAGCTAATATTCTTGTTATCATCATGTTTATTATTATTAAGATAACTCTTAGCAACATCAGAAAATCGAAAATGGCTGACATCTTACCTTTTTGGCTGAATTTGACCTGAAACATTCTTATTCTTCAGCTGTAAAAAATGTTCGCCATTACTTTTCTGACTCAGCCATTATTACAAACCAGCTATTTTGTCAACTGAACTGGTCATCATAAACTGCAAACGTTTCTGAACTTACCTATGCAGAACTGAGGACCTGAGTAACTGAGGCTCTATTAATAGCTCTGAACCCCTCTGAACCCAAAAACATTCTATATTGAGATGTTGCAGCCTATGCTCTTCACTTTGACAGCCAAGTTCTTTAAAGTTGGGCATGAAGCTTCCCACCTTTCCCAGATTCCATCGCACATTCTGCTTTTTCTTCCAAGAAGCTTGTAGTCGTCATCTGCAAGATGCCATTTGCTCCCTGAATGACTATCTCATTTCTGGTGCATCCCATCGATACTTTCCCCTGGTAGCCTTGATCAGGTGCATGATTTGGCAACCCCCGCCTAGTATCCCTTGCTTGATGCTGACACATATGTCCAATGTTCTTGATAAAGCCCGTTGGCAAGTGCTCAAGACCAATGTTCCGGCTCCAGTGCCATATTGGGATTACTCAGGGTTATTCACCAACTGCCTTTTCTTTTTCTATTTCTTCCCTCCCCAATCTGGGGTATCACATTTGGCAAGTACTAAAATTTCCATCTATTTTCCCCTAATTGCATTCTCACAGGGATCAGCCTCCGCTCAGCAAACCTGGCTTTGAGTAGGTCTAGCCCTTGCTAGCATCCAACCTCACATAGATTTCAATGGTTTGTTTACTCCTACTGCAATCCATCCTCCCTCCCCAAGAGGTGACATAGGCGGAATCATCCCTAAGTCGAGGATAATCAATAAAAAAATATAAAAAATATCTTTTTTCTATGCAATTTTTATATTTTTTTCTGCTATTTTTTATCAATCTTTTTATTTCTTCTTTTTTTTAAAGTGACTTGATCTTCACTCAGTTCAGTAGTCCATCTTTTTGTTTATTCCCTCATACTGGTTCATAAATTTACTTAGACCTACCAGTTTTCTATGGTTCAGAGGTCTTATTTTTCAAGCATTAACCATATAGTTTGTTTCTGAGGTTTTTTTGGACTTACAAAATCATCAGGACATAACCATCTTAATGGGATAGCAATACTTTGGGGACACCTTTTTCATGAGTATTTTTTTCATTGATCCACTGCTTTAAATACTTAGCATGGAATCAATTTACTATCCTTCTATCAAGAGATTCTTGATGGAATAGGCGTCTATTGCCATCTTGGCGATAATCTCAAATGGACCTGACCACAATGCATCTAGCTTGTTTCTTCTTTTAAACCATGTGTATTGCAATAGGCAACTCTTTCATCTATTTGGTATTCTATAAAGTTGGTCAGTTCTTATCATCCATCGTTTTTGCTCTGATCCTTTTCTTCAAGGTCCTATTGAATGCTTGCAATTGCATTTCAATCAGGATTTTTGACAATCAGGTCAGGTACTGCTCTACACTCATACCCAATGTTGGATCCACCACCAAATATAAAATCGGTGGCAACATGGCCTTCCTTCTATATAGCAACTCAAATGGCATTTTTCCCATCGCTGTATGATAACTTATATTGTATGCGAACATCACTGAACTAAGGCACATTCCTCATGTGAAGTTCTTCCTGCAACCAGCTTCATCAGCATCACGGCCAGTGTTCCATTGACCCATTCTACCAGTCCGTTTATCTCTAGCTTTTAAGGTACAGACACGACTGCTCTGATCCCCATTATTTCATTCAATTGTGGGATCACATGAGACGTGAAATTCGTTCTATTATTGATCAACAAGACCTGCAGGCATCCATATCAATATACTACTTGATCTAGTATAAACCGTGCAGTGCTTGTAACATCTACTTTCACCAGGGCCTTCATCGCAACCCATCTCATCAGAAGGTCAATCAATATGATTTATTTGACTCCCCCAGTACTCACTGTTAATGGTCCCATCACATCAATGGACACCGTATGCCAAGCAAATCCAGGGCAGATCAGTTGGTATCCAGTCATGTTCTTGTGAGGTTTATGCAACTGACATCCATACAACAAGCCAGATAATACGCTACACCCTGGGTGATGGACTCCCAGTAATAGTACCCAGCGATTATGGTCAGTCATCTTCCTCAGGCCTCCATGCCTGACAACCTTATGTGTATCTTAAATGATAGCTGCTCATTCTGACGGCTTTGGTACTAGTAATTTTTCTCCATCAATAATCTTGAAATCTTATCCACCAATGGTCTCAGTGTTTTCCATCACTTTTTGAAGCGCACGTTGGACTTCTCAGGACTCTTTCCAGATTTCTCCTTTGAACATTCTCTGTAATAGCTCATCCGCCTGCTGGTAAACCACTTGGACCATTGGTAACCTCAATAAGCCATCCATGTTCTGATGAGAAGCTCCAGATCAGTGGACTTTCTCATAATAGTAAGCCTGTAGCTTTAATGCACATCAGGCCAGTTGTCCTTTCAGTTCTCTTAAATTATGTAGCCAATGCAATGAAGAGTGGTCTTTCACCACTTTGAAGTAAATTCTATGAATATACACCCAAAACTGTTTACAGGCATAAATGTCCACAAGGCATTCACACTCAGTCATGGCGTAATTCCTCTCAGCTGCTGATAGTGTCCAGCTCACATACACTACCGGATGTTTGTCCCTGATTTCATCCACTTGGTCAAGGATGGTGCCAATCGCCATTAACAAAGCATCAGTTTGTATTATAAATTATCATTTAAATTTGGATATTTAAAAATTGGAGAATCTATTAAATACCGGCGTAATTCATTGAAAAAAACTCGGGCCTCTTCACTCCAAATGAATCCTTTTTTAATCTTTAGTAAATGGAAGAGGGGCTTGGCAATTCTTGCAAAACCCTGAATGAATCTTTGATAGTATCTGACCATTCTAAGGAACACTTGGATATTGTGGGAATCCAGCTATGTTTTGCTCGCTGGTGCTGATGGGTTCTGGATCCACAAAAAGGTTTTAGATAGTAATTTATAAAAACACTAAATAATGAATAAGTTGATTTTTATAAGATTCATTAGTGTTGGTTTGGGGAGAAAAAATGAACCCTCTCAATATCTGACTGGTCAGTATTTAAACTGTATTAAGGGTCAAAGGAAATTCAATGATAAACCTGGAATGGCTCTTTACCATCTAAATTAGGAAATATGTCATGTAGCCTATCAATGCTCAGAATATGCACTTCACTTAGGCTAAAAAAAAATGGATGGAAAATTATTTTTAGCTATAATGTACCCGTAGGGTAACAATTTTGATGAATTTCAGCCAATCCCCATTTAAAAAATTTACTACACCTTGGGGACCCCCACCAAGCTTATATAATGGAGTGGTCCCCGCGTAGGTTCTTAAATGGACCTGGTTGTGGCTGGGGGAGTACCATCCGATGGATGCCCCAGGGTCTGCCACATGGTCAGAGACGTCTGACTGCTCAATCTCATGATTATTGCCCAGGAAGTATTCAAAATCATGTTATCCCAATTTGCGGGGTTCCACTTAGAATTGTCCAAAGTCTTTTGGTTAATACTATCATTAGTATCATTTAATTCTTTTTTATTTTATCACAAGCTTGCAAATGGCTGACATTTCCCCTTTTTCAGCTGATTTTGACCTAAACATTACTATTTTGCAGCTGGGAGGGCAAATGTCTGGCAGATATCTTGGACACTCTTTGGTACAGACATACTCTTTATCTTCAATTTTCTGGGCTTGCAGTTTCAGCCCACTAGAGTTAACTATAAATCCCAGTTATTCTAACTCTTTCTTAAGGAAGTGGCACTTCCTTGAATTAATCTTTAGGTTAGCCATGGATAGTCACTTAAAAATTCCTCCAAGTGGTGTAAATGGTCAGTGAATGTCCTACTGAACACATTTTATATTGTCCAAGTACACCAGGATGCATAACTTCTTCAGGTCATTTAAGATAGCGTCCATGGCCCTCAGGAACGTCACAGGCGCATTGCATAGACATTGGGGCATCCTCATCAGTTGATAAAGCATCTGCGCAGTAAAAATTGTGAATTTCACTTGGTCTTCAGTTGGAAAATCAATTTGCAGATATTACGATATTAGATCTATTGCAGAGAAATACTTTGCTTCTCCCAATCAATCTAGTGCATCGTCAATTTGTGGTAGTGGATAAGAACACTTCTTAATCTTATTCAGCTTATGATAATTGATCACCACCCAATTAGAGTTGTCCCTCTTCTTCACGATTAGGATAGGGCTCTCCCAAAGACTTGACAATGGAATTAGAAGCCCATGTTTCAAAGTTTACTGGTTTCTTCCTCCACTAGTGATTTGGCCAGTCTTCAACCATTGAATCTGTCTCATCTTAATGGCAAATTTTCCCCAGTGTCAACTTTGTGAGTCACATTTTTTACGCATCCTAAATCATGGTCATACTGGGTGAATACTTCTCAATATCTATCAAAATAGTTTAAGCACCTCCTCCTGCTGTCTGTCCATTAGATCAGTGAGTTACTATCGATAAACCAATAAATTGATGTTTTTGGTTACCCCTGACAGTTATCCATTTCATTGAGGGTCTCAAAATTGTGGAATTTTTTTAATTCAGCTGTCAGGATTAGATGAAAAAACACAACGATCTGAAATTTCTCATCTTCATTAGTTTTACACTCAAATTCACTAGGAGAACTCAGATTTCTCCATGGCCCAGCATAATTATTCCAGGAGCCACCCAAGGCTCTACTCTGGACTTCTTCCAGGGACTTTTGACTTCTCCATACAGCATCTCAGGTATCTCCAATGTCAACCCCATGTCAAAATATTATCAGTGATCCTAACGGTATGGTTCTTGAACTCTTAATCCTCAATGGAATTCCCCAATTTCCAGGATTTCTTTTAGCATTTCTCATCACTTCCCGACAACTGATTGGTATCAAATTGGGACAATGCCATCATTGTAGATCAAATTGATAAAGTTATTTCTTCTAGTCAGTGAAGCTTTTCCATTTTTCTAATAAACCAACGGTAACGTCTGACCCAATATGGTCAACGTATTATCCTCAATGTTAAATTTAACTCCATGCTTTCATAGAAGCTTCATCCCAATCAGATATTGTAGCTTTAGTTGGCCAAAACTATTGCTGGGGAGGATACCACTAAGGAACCAAATTGAAGTGGTAGAGCACTATATGCTCCACAGGAGATGATAGTATTTGGCCTGGATGTCACATATTCTTTCTTGTGTTCTAAATTGGGCGAGGTCCTCATCTTCTTCACCAGCTTGGTCAAGACAATGTTGATGGGCGCTCCACTGTCAACTATTATCTGCACCCACACTCAATCAACCAGTATAACTATATATATATATATACTTGGAGTATTGTAAAATCATATTTAATAAGTGTATAATGGCATTATTTGCTGAATTAAGGATGTGAATTATTTGTGTTGATAGATCAGGAAATGATTTCTTTGATTGTGCTAAGGGGATAGACAGGTTTGCCTCATCTCATTTGACTTGGTCAATTCTTTCAGATTCTCTGAAGCTCAAATCTTTTCTGCCAGTTGTTGTGCATATGGCTGAGTAACTTCCTTAATTATTTTTGGGTTATCTCCTTTGCTCCGGCTCTGGTTACTGCATTCACATCTAAATTGACCACTTGAACTAGTTGATTCTGCGCGTCCTCATTGATTACACAGATCATTAATGTCAATTTCTTATTGTCATATCAGGGGAAATGGGGTTTTTCACAGCTCTATACTGTTCCTCATCTAGTCCATGGGTCCTTTTCCCAACTCATATGTAGGTTTAGACTCTTTCACTTGGACCACATTGATCTGTTCCTTAGACTTCTTGCAGTGCACAGCAAAGTGTCCTTTTCCTCCACACTTGTAACATCATTTTCTTTCATATCAATCCACTTGAAATCTTTGGGCTTATTTCCCAGCATGGTTCAATTATTTGACTCCTTAGTGCCCTTAGTCCCCTTTGTAGGATTTGGATTTTGAACTGGATTTGGTTTGAAACTTGTATTTGAAGCATCAAATGTCACTCCCAGTTTTTCAAATGATCCACCATCTGCGAGGTGGTAATCTCAGTAGCAAAAATGGAAGACATCATTTAATGTAATTTGCAATAGGGTTGAAGGGCCGCTTACAGCGCAATTCATGCATCAAAATCATCCAGCACTTTTGCTTCAACCAAAATTTGCGATTCTTTGCAGAAAGGATCAACAAAACTCGCTAAGGATTAATCCTTATAAAATTAAATTCCCACGAATTCTTGCTTGCACTTCTCCATGCACATATGACTTCCAAATTCTTTCATAATGGCCGCCTTGGCCTCAGAGTATGACCAGCTATCCCCCTCTATATGGGGCAACATTAGGTTCTGACAATCAGTGTCTAAGAAATTCATCACCATTAAAGCCTTTTGATAATTGCTGTAACTGAACATTATCATATCAAATAATCAGAAAAACACAGGGGCGATAGGCCAATAAAAAAGTAGGTAATTTCAGCATAGCTTTAAATTCCTCTGAAGTTTCTATCGCCACCTGTTAAGATTTTTGCCCATATTCCCAGCCTGCTAGATCACCTGGTATCGCTAGGGGAAAAATTCCCTAAGGCGAAGTGAATTGGAAATTAGTTGACCCGAATTTTGGAGGAAAATATGTTTAGAGGATTTTAGGATATTTATCTGGTCATATCCATTGGGGATCGATCTAGCTGAATGCCTAATATCTCATCGGGTGGAGTGGCCAGCAAAATAAGGGCATCTGATAGTAAATAACTATCAGGTGTACCAATTGGGATCGGTCAGGTTTCATCACTGACTGATTGGGAATGTTTAATGAGTTGCGAGGCGAGTGATGCCACCTGCAACTAGCAAATTGATTGGTTGCTAGCCAATTATGGATGATTCACTTGATTCAAGAGGAAAACGTTAAGGATACGTTTCTGACTCTTTTGTTTGAGGTCTCAAGGATGTCTAACATCGGAATCCTAGTCAGGATGGGGAAGACCATCGCTGCTGATATGAGGAAGGGTGATTCAATGGCAACGGCTGCCATTTCATCAAAAGAGGTGTCAACCAAGGGTTAGACAGCCAAATCTCCTATAAACTCCCTAGAATTCACCTTAATAAAAAACACTCAAAAGTAGAAAAACAGTAGTAGTAGTAATACACTAAATTATACTCACTGATGACACAAGTTTATGGTCAGAAAAGAACTAATAAAGAACCTTATTAGTTTGAGTGTAGATTTGATAATAGTTAGACTATCAGCATCTAGCGTGAAGATTCCATCTCAAGGATATTATTGCAGAAGGCAATAATTGGTAGACTCTCAGAGAAGAGTAGATATCCGAGCGGGGATTTAGAGATGAAGGGAACCACGGCTAAGGGATTGCTGCTGACTGTGTGTTGGGCTGAAGGGACTGTCATCAGAGGATCTTAATAAAGATTGAGTGGACAGGATTTAGGGAACAAATCCCTAAGAGTGCGATATTCAGTATTATCAGAAATAATGGCTGAAGCGTTGGGCCTGAAGATAATTTTAACTTGACTACAGATAATAGTTGTCATACTATTTTTGGATTATATATATTCTTACAACGTGAGGTGCACAAGAAAACCGAACCTGTGCAGTAGAAAGATTACTAGGGTTGACCTCTGATACATCAACTCCTAAGAGTAAAATTTTTACATCACCACTCTTGGTTTGGCTACTCAACTAACTTGAGGAGTAATTTTGGGAGTCATCTATAAAATAGCTGTGAATGCAGGTGGCATATTATATGGAATAGTCACCTTTCCAACTGAAATTCTCAGCGTCCTCTTTTTGGCATCAGTCGCTGAATAGGCTCACATTCACATTTTAAGTCTTCAACTCCTCAACTTGCTTAATCAGCCACTCTATATCTGCACTGAATGCCCATAATTGAATGCAATACGCTTCATGCTCAATTTTCAAGAATAATACATCTAGAACTAAATCTCCTTCCTTTTTCTTTAATGACGTTACTTTTAGTAGTAACTCATTGCCAAAATTAGCAACATTTTTTAACTCCTTCCTTGATCTGATTACTCTTTCCCTCAAGACAGCAAATTCTCAATAATCTGATGAATTGAAGGCGTTCTTGTTGACAGTTTCCAACTCTGTCCAGAGTTTTCTTAACTCGTCCTTGTATGACATCTTATCTTAGTGTATCCTACTCAACTACGACCCCCAAAATGAGCACTAATTGTCAAAATTCAAGGGGCTTCGCTTCTCATTCATGGTGATTAACCCCTAAATTGATAACTGCACAGGTTCAGTTTGTGCAATCTCAAGTTGTCTGATGATATTTGATATATGATTATTAGTATGAAGACTATTATCTGTTTTTGAATAGATCACTAGTGCTTCATCTGACGCTTGACTGGTATTCTCCCTCAAAGTACTCTAGAAGTACTCAGTAGGGATTATGGCCCTTATCCACCTAACTTGATCCACGCTCAGATCCTAAGTTATAGCCTCTCTCTGGTGACACAAAGTCAGCAGTGATTCCCATCTTGGCTCAGCTTCTCTTCTTAGGATTCTTAATACTTACTCTTTATCCTACTAAAGAGTTTCAATTAAAGCACTCAGCAATAATTTTCTTGAAGATGAATAGAACATATAATTAATTTGGCCAATTACTGTTTTTTATTAAGTGAATTCTCAGGGGAATTTATAGAGGAAATTCAGCATCCAACCCTTGGTTGGCACCTCAGTGATGAAACGGCAGCCGTTGCCATTGAATTACCTTTTGTCACCTCATCAGTAATGATCTTCCCCATCCTGGTTAGGATATCATCATTGGACATCCTCAAGACCTAAAATGGAAAGAGTCAAAAACGTGTCCCTAACGTTTTCTACTTGATCCCAGTGAACCAACCATATTTGGCAAGCGACCTGCTTATGTAATGTGACTTGTTACCCATTGTGGCAGGTCATGAACCAACTGATCAATCACTAGTTGCAGGTGGCATCACTCACCTCACAACTTGCTCCTTGAATTTCCAATTGGCTAGTGATGAAACCTGACCAAATCCATTTGGTATACCTGATTGTTAATCATTAATAAACTATCAGATACCCCCATTTCATTGGCATCTC
>JAKSZP010009909.1:0-38844 GCA_022478985.1 Massospora cicadina | reverse complement strand
GTATGAGCTCATAAAATGGCCACTAAATGTGCTGCCTGATATGTTGAGTCACAACCCTGCCTTGGCTCCAGGCCCAGAGGAGGACCTATCTGAGCTCACCACAGTTGTGCCTTCCACCATGACCCTCTCCCTCACCCCTGTTATGGTAGCATATGCAAATATCTCTCCAGAAACACCCATGTGTGAACGCGTTTTAGCAGGTCAACTGTGGTCCAAGAGGGAATTTAATTGATAAATGAACTGGAGACTAAGCAGTGCAAATGGCACCTGTACCACTTAAAGGATGGGATAATCTTCTTTTGGGATAGGATTTGGGTCCCACCCACCCTGCGCATTTAGGTTTATGAAGAGCATCACACCCTACCTGCAGTAGGCCATCCTGGTTCAAAGGAATGTGCTTAGATAGTCAAAAGAACCTACAATTGTCCTGGGCTTTCCAAGATTATCTTATCTTGGGTATCAAGCTGTGTTACCTGTGCTCGCTCTAAATCAAACTGCACAGGAAAAGAGGGTCTTTTCTACTCTTTGCAACAAGCTGAGAGACCTTGGACTTCTGTCTCAGTGAACTTCATAGTTGAACTTCCCATGTCTAAAGGTTTGATGCCATAATGGTGGTTATGGATAAGTTCACCAAGTGTGCGTTGTTTATCTCATATAATACTACTATAACAGCTGCAGATACTGCAGCACTCTTCATCACTCATGTCTTCTCCATGTTTGGGTTCCCAAAAGAAACTGTAAGTGATCTTGGTCCACAGTCAACAGCCAGGTTTTGGAATGCCTTGCTGTAACTTCTTAGCATCAAAGCCTGCCATTCCACAGCATATCACCCACAATCAGATTGGCAAACTGAGAGAGTTAATCAAGTTTTAGAGTAATATTTATTTTTTTACTTCTCGGCTACCCAGGGCACTTGGGCCACAGAACTTCCCTTGCCATAATTTTCCTACAAATGCCCCACTCTCTTCCACTGGATCTGTAAGTCCCGGGGAACATCCTCTGGGTGTTGACTGGGCCATTTTCCCATTTCTGAGTAAGAAGGCACCCAAGAGGATGGCTGTACCCCTCGTTACTCAGGGCGATCTTGCTCACGTAGTAGATGAGCGCTGGGTAACAGCTCTCCCACTTCAGATCCTATTTCCAGTACCCACACTAACCTCAGCAGAACTGGTATGAGGAATCAGTGAAATCTGCACTGAGATCGCCAAAATAAATCAATCAAAACCAATTTGAGCGGCAATCCACCCAATGCTCTGATTTTAAATGATCAAAAAGGTATGAAGACTGATCTATCAGCTGGAATTCCCAACAGTTGCGATTCAATTAAAATGACAATCAGAAAAATCTCTCCTCTCCCAGATCTGGCAGGCATCACCCCCAATGGGCAGCTTCCTACTGACAAATCAGGCATTACACCCAATGCAATGCCATGGACTGAAAGAACAACCCAGCAACTGAGCACAGGTGGGTTGGGCATCCCAAACCTGTTCCCAACCAAATGGGTCCACCCCTATGTGGGGTGGCCTTGGGGGATTCCCGCCACTCATTGGGCTAAACGCTGTCATGCCAACTATCAGAAATGTAGTCAAACTTTGGTTCAGGCATTCGAGGCTGAACCAACAGTGACTCAGCCTGCCACCAAATTTTGCGATGATGGTTCCCAAGGTACTAACCCACCCATTCCTGAATAATTCTCCAGTTAGGTCAAAACTTGTGGGACCTGATCCCAGCTTTGCTTTCCCCTAAATCGACTACTATTTAATCAGTCACATCACACTGAGAAAATTGTTGGTTGATCTTTCTTTCCTAAAAATTTCCATTAAAATCCTTCCCAAAAATTAGTTTTTACATGTTAAATAGTAAGCTTCCTTATCCGCTGACATTCTCATACCCCTTGGGGTTAATGGCCATGTGCATCTGGTATTTTATTTTGTGCCTATATAAAATTCTGGCTCACCAGCAGATATTGGTGGAACTCTTTCCTGTTTCCATATTCGTCATATCAGCAGCAGTGCCCCAGGCATTCTGGTTTGCTGTTTGGATGTTCTGGCATCTGGGATGGCACGCCAGTCTAATTCTTACTTGCTGTTCACCTGACATAATTGACCAACCATAATTTCTAGCCATTTCCACCTTTCTCACGTGTGTAGGCGCAGCAATGGTCCCTTCTTTCCAACTGAGCCAGGTTATAAAGAAGATTATCTCTGACTGCATTAGACCAGCCACACTCAAACCTCCATAACCATACCCAATAGTTGCCGCGGCTATTTGCCCATTGGTTTCCCTGGATCCCACCACCATCTCTTCGGTATCGCTGGATTCATCCACAACTACCAATAAGGAGAACTACGCTTACTTCTTAGTACCCATGAAAATTAGCGTTGGTTCTCATAACGTCTCCTTTGAGGCCCTGGTGGACACTGGAGCCACAGGAAATTTTATAAGTGTTGAATTGGCGCAACAATTAGTGCTGGAAATGGATGTGGGCTCCTCAGTGATGGTGGCCTCATCTGCTTATCAGCCCTTGTATGTCATTCACCAACCGGTACCTTAATCAATCCTCAAGTTCACCTTCTGTGATCGCTTTTCAGCTATGCCAGACTTGGTGTTTCCGGTGATCTTAGGCGTGGGGTGGTGGCATCAACAACATGTTAAGATTCATTTAGAGTCCAATATATTGTCATTTACCATTGATCATATGGAGGGAGAATTCCCTTTGATTGACACCCTCAAGAAGACACAAGGAACCAGTTCTATAACTTCCCTAGTCACTTCTGCGGTCATCCCGGCCAATTTTCCTGAAAGCTTAATGCATTATCAAAGAATATTCAACTTGGAAAAGGTGGATCGCCTGCCTAAGCACACTAGGTTCAATTGTGTAGTTGGTGAACATCAACTGTCCGTTGTATCCCCATAAAGCGGAAGAAGAAGTTGCACTCAATAACTGGTTGGACGATAAGCTGAAAAAAAGGGTGGTTGTTCAAGGAGACCTCACCTGTCGCCTCCCCATTGTCTTCTCCAAAAAAGTGGATGGTTCTCTCCATCCCTGCGTGGATTATGGCCACTTAAATAAAATAACGGTTTCTGATCCCTACCCATTGCCTCTGGAGCATACAATCAGTCAGGCAATCGCCAAATCCTGTGTGTTCTCTAAGCTGGATCTGGTAAATGCCTTCAACCAAATCTGGGTAATGGAAGGACAAGAATGGTTAACAGCGATCCAGACAAAGCGTGGCATTTTCCAATTTCGTGTAATGCCTTTTGAGCTGAAGAATGCTCCTGCTACATTCTAATGGATGATCAATAATGCACTGGGTGACCTCTGGTTCACTTGTGCTGTTGCATACATCAATGATATTCTGGTTCACTCCCTGACTCCCAAACAACATGAAATTGACTTGGAAGCGGTGATAGTCGCCTTGCATAAAGCAGGGTTGTTTCTCAAAGCTTCCAAGTGTGAGTTTTATAAGGAGGAGGTTACTTTCCTTGGGAACCTGGTTCTTAAGGATGGTGTCACAATCCCTCCCAACAAGTTAGATGCAATCTGAGAATGGCCAACCCTGACTACTCAGAAACAATTATGGAGTTTCCTGGGAACCATCATTTTCTTAAAAAGTTCTCCCTGCACTCTCTCAGCTCGCCACTCCACTCCACCCAATCACAGGGAATATTGTACCTTTTCATTGGATGGATGAATGCCAACAGGCGTTCGAGTCAATTAAAGAGGTGTTTGTATCCCCTCCCATTTTAAAACACAACGATCCCACCAAGCCATATATTGTTGCATGCGACGCATCATCAGTAGCTGTTGGAGCAGTGTTGCTCCAGGAGCACGATGGTTTGGAACACTTGGTCGCCTACTTTTCCCAAAAGTTTACTTCTATGGAGCAGTCTTGGGCTATTTATGACAAGGAATTGACAGCTGTTGCATGGGCCCTAACTCATTGGAGGTACCTGTTACAGGATGCCCGACATGAATTAACAGTTTGCATGGATCACCAGGCCTTGTTGTACTTTCATAAACCCCAAAAATTGGCACACCAACAAGCCTGAACCTATCAAAACCTGTGCAGTTTCAACTTCAAATATAAATTTGTAAAAGGTGCACTAAATCTACTTCCCAAATTTCTCAGCCGCAGCCCCACCCACAGTTCTGCGGATCTTGAGGAAGTGGATCTCGTTACTGTGATTCCCACCACCCAAATCTTGTCAATTGTTCCCCCTGTTGTTTCTTCTGTCACTCTGGCTCCCGATGCTCCATTAGTTTCTCAGGTTTTAGCCAGTCAAATGGCCTGCCCTGAGGGCGTTGAGTTGGTCGAGCAGTTATCCCACCAGAAGCCTAAACACTCCCTATACTCACTAAAGGAGGGTCTTATATATTTTAGATCTTGTGTTTGGGTTCCCCCTTCTTTCCAAAGTGAGGTATTTCGCGCCCATCACGACCCCACAGTTGGTCACCCTGGTTCTAAGAAATGCATCAATTTGATCAAATGGACCTACAATTGGGCAGGTTTGACAAAAGAATTTTTGGGCTGGATCGCTAATTGTGTTACTTGTGCTAGGGCCAAGTTGGACCACTCTAGCAGAAATTGCCTCCTGAATCCCTTACAGCAGGCGGAGGGTCCATGGACATCGGTGTCCATGTATTTTATCGTTGAGCTCCCCTGTTCTAATGGGTTTACAGCGGTGATGGTAGTGGTGGATCACTTTACAAAATTTTCCCTCTTTATCCCCTGAACTTCTGCGATTACGTCTGAAGAAACTGCCCACTTTTTTCATACACCATATGTTTTTGATGTTTGGTCTTCCCCAGGAGATCATCAGTGAATGTGGTTCCCAGTTCACCATGCAGTTCTGGAGTGAACTCCTTTAAATCCTGAAAATATCCCCCTGTTGCTCCACAGCATATCATCCTCAGTCTGACAACCAGACTGAGCGGGTCAATCAAGTTCTTGAACAGTACCTGCGTTGCTATGCTACAGCTGTGCAGGATACTTGGGCCGCTGATCTCCCCCTTGCCCAATTCATGTACAATAATGGAACCCACGCATCCACGGGGTTTTCCCCTTACAAAGCAACGTTGGGTTGTAATCCTTCATTTTTGGTCAGAATGTGCTTGAGGCCAGAGGTTCAAGCTGCTGCAGACCATGCTGCTCATATTAGATTGACTCAAGGCTTAGTACAGGAACACCTCACCAAAGCTATAGATGACTACAAGTGGTTTGCAGATTGAAAACGTCTTCTAGGTCACAAGTTTACAAAGGTTTCTTACGTTATGCTCAACATCCGTCACTTAAAAATTCAGGCTCCTTCCCACAAATTTGCCAGCAAACATTTGGGACCCCATTTGGTGGAGGAGGTATTGGGTAATGGGGCGTTCCAACTGAAGCTCCCCGCGCATTGGAAGCAGCATCCCGTTTTCCATGTTTCCCAGATGTCACCCTTCAAGGGTGCAATTCCTATGGAACTGGAACCAATTATCATTGATAATGAAGAGGAGGCTTAGGTAGAAGCTATCCTGGCATCCCGGAAATTCTGACGTTCTGTACAATATCTTGTGGCCTGGAAAGGGTATCTGGCTTATGAAAACAGTTGGGTCAAGGCGCGCAATTGTGCAAATTTCATGGACCTGGTTGATGCATTCCATTTATCCCACCCCGAAGCTCCCCATCCCCCCTAAAAAAAAAGTTGTGACTATTTATGGAAATCAAATTACCCAGGGCGCACAATAAGGTGGTTCTTGTGCAGTTCCCCAGTGGTGGGGCCCTTCCCTTGGGAAAAGGAAAGGGTAATGTAAGTCCTGGGGAATGTCCTCTGGGTGTTGACTGGGCCATTTTCCCATTTCTGAGTAAAAAGGTACCACAGAGGATGGCTGTACCCCTTGTTACTCAGGGCGATCTTGCTCACGGAGTAGATCAGCACTGGGTAACAGCTCTCCCACTTCAAATCCCATTTCCAGTACCCACACTAACCTCAGCATAACTGGTACAAGGAATCAGTGAAATCTGCACTGAGATTGCCAAAATAAAATCAATCTTAACCAATTTGAGTGGCAATCTGCCCAATGCTCATATTTTAAAATTTTCAAAAAGGTATGAAGACTGATCTATTGGCCAGAATGCCTGATGGTTGCGATTCAATTTACATGATGATTGGAAAAATCTCTCCCTCCCAAATCTGGCAGGTATCACCCCCAATGGGCAGCTTCCTGCTGAAAAATTGGGTGTTGCACCTGATGCAATGCCATGGACCAAATGAATGGCCCAGCGACTGAGCACGGGCAGGTTAAGTGTCCTGAACCTGTTCCCAACTAAATGGGCCCACCTCTATGTGGGGTGGCCTTGGGGGATTCCTGCCACTCGTCAGGCTAAATGTCATCGCACCAACCGTTGGAAACGTAGTTGAGCTTTGGTTTAGGCGTTTGAGGTCAAACTGACAGTGACTCAGCCCACCACCAAATTTTGCGATAATGGTTCCCAAGGAACTAAACTGCCCATTCCCAAATAATTTGCTGGTTAGGTCAACTTTGAGGGACCCAATCCCAGCTTTACTTTCCCCCAAATTGACTACTATTTAATCAGTCACATTGTACTGAGAAAATTGTTAGTTGGTTTTTCTTTCCTAAAATTTCCATTAAAATTTTCCCCAAAAATTAGTTTTTACATGTTAAAAATTAATCCGCCTTATCTGCCAACGTTCTTGTACCCCTCAGGGTTAACGCTGTGTGCATCTGGTACTTTATTTTGTGCCTATATAAAATTCTGGCTCACCAGCAGATATTGGTGGAACTCCTTCCTGGTTCCATATTTGTCATGTCAGCAGCAATGCCCCGGGCATTCTGGTTTGCTGTCTGGATGCTCTGGCATCTGGGCTGGCAGTCCAGTATAATTCTTACTTGCTGTTCACCTGACAGGATCTTCCCCATTGAAGCAAAATTGGGCTACAACCCATCCTTCCAGATTGGAGCACGCTTAACCTCAGCAGTCCCCGCAGTAGAGGACTGGATCAACCAGATCTGAGATACCCAAAAGCTTGTCCAAGAGCACTTAACAAAAGCCATTGGAGACTATAAGAAGTTTGCAGTTAGAAAATGACTTCCAAGGCATGTCAGACATTTGCCCTCATAGCTAAGGAATAAGAATGTTTTGGGTCAAATTCTGGCGAAAAGGGAAAATGTTGGCCATTTGCAATTCTGTGATGCTACTAAGGGCAATTAAAACGATAAGTAAAATGATAATGTTGAGTATATCAGCCAAAAGACCCCAGCCGAGAATTATGATAGAACCCTATTGATTGGGGTAACACCATTTTGAAACCTTCACGGGCAATAAATGGCAAATCAAGCAGTCATATTACTCCAACCACATAATGTACCATGGGATGACCATTGGAAGGCATTCCCCCAGCCACAATCAGGTCCTTTCAAGCACCTATGTGGGGACCATCCCTTTTTATAGGCGTGGCAAAGGTCCCCCAAGGTGAAAGTATTTTATCCAGAGGTGATTGGGTAATTTGCATCAAAACATTAACGTGTGGGTGCATTTTGCCCAAAAACCCTATCCCAATCATCATTTTTCCAGAAAAAAATGCAAAGGTCCCCCAAGGTGAAAGTATTTTATCCAGTGGTGATTGGGTAAAATACATCATAACCCTACCGCATGGGTGCATTCTGCCCCAAAAAACTATACCAACCATCATTTTGCCAAAAAATAACGCAAATATCCCAAGATCTGATAGGACCGTATCTAATATTTGCTAATTTGGAATGCATCAAAGCTATTCTAAAAGTATACTCAAATTCCCACTGACTTTCAAAACATTTTAAATACTAATCAGTCAGATATCAAGAGGGATCTCTTTATCTCTTTTTCCCCATGATGCTAATAAAAATCATAAAAACCCAAGTTTTTAATAGTGTACATTTATTAAATTTTATTAAAACTTTTGTGGGATCCAGTGGCGTAAGCACCAGCGAGCACCCATAAGCTAGATTTCTACAAATTGGTGCACACTACAGGGGACCCCTGTACACTGCAAAAATCATCAAAAATGGAGGCTTTAACAATGAGTAATCCTCCCACTTTTCCTCTTCACATGGAATCACAATTAGTTGCTCTTGAAAAGCAACTGACAAGCGCTCCTTTCCGTCTCAAAGAACTTGAGCAGCGCCATTTAACACCTCTTTTCTAAAGACAAATACATCCCTGGTGATGGAAGCATTGCTACTTTTTTGAATGTTTATTAAGCTGCCATGCATGGCACAACTGATAAACAAAAAGTCCATCACATCCTTCTTTGTTTAAGCCGCCTAGTGCAAGAGAGAATAGTGCCTTAACTGGAGCCTTTTCACACTTGGGCAGAGGTGATGGAGGCTCTTTTGGCTGAATTTGGATCAAAGTAGAGTCTACTCAGGGAAAAACAGTCCTTTATGCACCTTAGCATGTGTGAGGGTGAACCGCTCCTTGCCTTTGCTGAACGATTTTACCTCACTAGAAAAGGTTAACAAGCTATAATATGTCACCCTTGATGATGTTATCGCTGCCCTGTTAACTGGGTTAGCTTCACAGCTCTCTCTAGAAAATCATATTATCTCAGTGAAACACCATTTCAAAACTATTAATGATCTAAAGGAGGCGTTAGTAAATGTTGCCGATTTTCATTAATGTGCAACAACCAAGGAAGCTGAGGTGAACCCTCCAGCTCTTACTTTTGAGGAGCTACCACTAGTTTTGCAGTTGGTAGTAAGCCCTCCTGTGCCTATTCTCCCTACAAAACCTGCTCCATCAGTGCGACTTAAAAAGGTTATACTTTTTCTTATGAACCAAAGCCTTATAATGTAGTAACAACCATATGCCCGCACAAGCTCACTAAAGCTGCTGTGCCTACCCTCCAGCTAAGCTGGTAAATGCGCGCTCTAAGGCTACCCAACCTTCTGTGGTCATCACTCCTACCTCCATCGTGGCCTTGCCCATTGTTGAAAATACTATTGGGGAGGAATCTGAGGGGGTTAAGGTGACGTTGGTTACTACATATAGGGAGATCCTGCGGAAATAGATGTGCCTGATCATTTGAACGCTGGAGGAGTAGATGAGACCACCATACCTGAGGAAAAGTACCTCAGCCAAATACTAGGGGGTCCAAAATTTATTGACACTGCCAGCAATGGTGAACAATTCTTAGCTGGCTTGATACGCCCTCTTCAGTGAGTTCATCCCATAAAATCCATCATAGATAAATACCTTGAGACCGCTAAAAAGCTAACCTCCACCTTCTGACTCAAGGAGGTCTTAGCTTTGTCACCTATATTTGGAGGAACACTCACTAAGGTTGAAGTGGTCATTCAAAAGGTTTGAATACTAGCCATCCTGGATACTGGCTCCCCAATCAACGTGATCTCCATTAAGCTTATTAAGAAGATAAAGCTTGAGCCTGGCTTGGAGTACACGCAAGAATTTAGAACTAATGAACCCACCAATATCCGTGCTATTGGGGCATACTCTTCCCTTCCCATTAAAATTGATAAGCGTATCCTATCAGCCCCTGCTGTGGCTTTAGATAACAACTCATATGATATTCTCATTGGCACTCAATTTATGATTGAGTATGAAGGAATAACTAACCTGAAGCTGGGTTTCCTCTCATTACTCAACTATGAAGTTACTTTAGTCTTATCCAATAAAGAGCTCAACAGGCATGAATAATCTTGCCTGGTTTAATATCCCATTTCAGCTATAACCTTGCCTTGTTCCACTTCTTGGCGCAACACAAAAAAATTACCCAATTCAGTGATGCTGGGGATGGTATCCCTTTCTACGCTGCAGATGAGGTCTTGATTAAACCTGGTGAACAAATAGTGGTTGACACTAATATCACACTTCAAATCCCACACCATTGCTTATTGCACCGCATAAGTATTGAGGGTGTTAGTCCCTTGGAGCCTCAAGTCTTGCCTGGGATACTAGACCCAGCCTACCAGAGGCCTATTCTCATTCTACTGGGAAGCCTCACCGGCAAAAACACAATTATAAAGAATCACCAGGAGATTGGCAGAGGCTTCCTACTCCTAGTAGAGAACATCAAACATATCAACTTCATTGGCCCTATGGCGGACTTGGGCTTACCCATGGACAACATGGTGTGTACCTTGCCCAATGTTCATATTTCGGATAAGCTGACACCAGAGGAGTTGGAAAAAGTTCATACCTTGTTAGACGAATATAGTGAAATATTCTCCAAATTGGATACTGATTATGGCCACATGAAGGGCTGGTGTCACTCCATTGATGTGGGTGATGCCTGGCCTATTAGGTCCAAACCTTATTGCAAGTCAAAGGTGGAGGAACAACAGATGAGTACGGAGCTCCAGAAGTTATTAGATGCGGAGTTACTTGTTCCTTCACAAAGCCCTTGGTCTTCACACCTCTTACTAATTAAAATGAAAAACGGAGGTCATCAGATAATCATGGATTACCTTAGGTTATATAGTCTCACTAAGAAGGATAGCTATCCTATCCCTCGCATTGATGATGCCCTGGCCTAACTCTCTGACTCTAACTTCTTCTCCGCCATGGACTTGGCCAGTGGCTATTGGCAAATGGACCTTTCTCCTCAAAATCAGGGGAAATCGCTCTTATTTGTAGTGAAGGTCTCTTCCAACCCACATGGTTACCCCAAGGGTTGTGCAATGAACCTGCCTCTTTCCAGCGTGAGATGGATCACATCTTACAGGACCTCAAGTTAACTTGTGTCATCGTTTATCTTGATGACATCATGGTGTTCTCAAAAACCTTCAACGAACATCTTGATCACTTGAAGGAGGTGTTTCAACAGTTACGTAAGTCTAATATCAAGTTAAAGCCCTCAAAGTGTACTTTCTTTTTATTTAACTGAGGTAAGCCGACCAGGGGACAGACATTACTGAATATATGTGAAACTAAGAGAATAACTAAGAAATATAAAAATTGGGCACCCCAGGGTACTCAAGTTACCCCTGTTGCCAACGGGACTGCCAGGTATGGGGGTGTTGGTGCACTACTCCGAGGGGTTTCCCCTGCTATGGAGCAGGTGTGAAGGAAAGGGTCTGTGTGGAGGAACCAGAGTGGGAACCATGATTCTATGAGCGCTTTTTGTCTTGGTCTCATATATCCATAGAGCCAGGCTTGGAAGTTCTCCAGTAAGTGGACATGGAATCTGTTAATAATCCCATGAATGGTTGGGACCGTGCCCTTGAACGCATCTAATGCAATTGTGTGGATTGTCCACATTGCAATGGGTATTATTAGGGAGCGGAGGGTAGATGGTATTGGTGACTCGATCTGGAGCGCGAAGCTACTCTTTGATATTGAGAATTTTTGTTCATTTTAGATCTTAAGCAGGCGTGCAACTTCCTGCCATATAGCTTTGGTTGGGGGGCATGTTTCTAGGAGGTGATGTAGGGATCCCTCCCTCCACATACTGCACATGTTTTGTGGAGGGAGTTGGAGCAGTCCGCCATCCTATAGGTCCTTCTCAAACAGCGCCAGGCGTTTGCTCTTATCCTTGGTTGTAGGAGTGGGTGGTGTGTCATTTTCCACATTGCTTTCTGTGTGGTTAAATCAGGTAATGTCCAGCATATCTAGGTATTCTATCCTAGATATGCTTGGGGTTGTTGCGAGCATATCCCTCTGGGGGTGGTTTTCTAAGTTTCTTAATTTGAATTGGGGGCTGGGTCATCCCCTTCCCTGTATAGTACCCATGTTCTCTATGGTCCATCCCATACGGCGGATAGTTTGGAGGATATGTTTGAAATGAGGGTAGGTTCCATGTGGACCCGTTGCAGTAGGCTGCTTGGCAAGGTATGAAAGTAGTCTGGGTGGACTATGTGGGTTGGTTAATTTGAGCGCCTATTCAAAGTTAGTCCTTGCTGCTCTAGACCAATGTTGTTGCAGGAGGTCTGGAGCTGGATTTCCTTTATCCAGGTATCTAGGATGTGATTGGAATGGCTCTCAAAATCTATTAGTCCATGCCTCCGCTTGAGCGTGGGCCAAATAGTGTTTCCATCCGTATAGGAGGGTGAGAGCCAGGCCACATCCAGCCCTGGATAAGCGCGCGAATTGAGGTTATAAAGGTAGGTGAGAAGGCTATTGCATGGGCCTGGTACCACAGTATTGGGAGGATGAGCGAGTTAGCAACTGTAACTCGTCCTGTTTTACTTTCCATTGTCTCATTAGCATATCCCCCTGATTCTAGCCAGATTCCAAGGTGTCGGATAGGAGTGGTGGTGGGAGGTGTTGCAAAGGGTAAAATAGTTGGGTTTTTTCTTCGTGTGTTGGTATGAGGATCTGATGTTGTGGCCCAATTGTTTGTGTATTTGCCTAAAAGGATGATTTCTGTCTTCCTTTTGTTAAGCGATGCATTGCTCACCTTTAGTATTCCTCTAGAGTGTGTTCCAGCTGTCGGGCATCTTCATTGTTTGCTATACCTGCTACACAGTCATCTGCAAAGGCCAGTATCTTGACTGTTGGTTGTCCTTGTGTGGTTATCCCCATGAGACGTGAGTCAGTTACTCAGAGGAGCGGGTCAAAGCTGAAATTGTATAGCAGTGGGCTGAGGGGATCCCCTTGTTTGAGCCCTCTGTGTGGTTTGATATTGTTTGTTAGGGATCCAAGGCCGCATACAGCCATGGTTGCAGATTCTGTTAGGTGCATCGCCCATTTTATGAATCTTGGTGGGAGTTTGAAGGCATGTAGACATTCTTTTAGGTATGGCCAGCTAACACGGTCATACGCCTTTTCCTGATCCAAGAAGACCAGGGCACCAGTTGTTTTGGATTGGCAAATGTTTGCAACAGAGTGTATGTTGTTCCAGATTGAGCGCCCTGGTATAAACCCAAACTGGTTGGGTGATAGGACGTCAGATGCAATTGCGCCTAATCTAGCTGCTAGAATTTTTGTTAGAATTTTTGTGTCTGTGTTGGAGAGTGCAATTGGGCGCCAGTTGGTCAGGTCCAACTTGTCACCCTTTTCATACAAGGTTATAACGTAGGATTCATGGCCTCCTGGTAATAGGCGTGTTTCTAATAAGTTCTGGTTCATTGACGCCAATAGGAGGGGGCGATTTGTTGAAAATATTTTTTGTAAAATTTGTAGGGTATCCCATCAGGCCCTGGGCATTTCCTACGTGGTGCATCGCAAATTGTTTCCCAAAGCTCCTCCCATGTGATAAGGGATAGTATATTGTAATTTGGTGGTGTACTTTGTATCTTGGCAGTTTGAATAAAATCTTTAATTTTTGTGGATCTGTTGGCGTTTCACAATATAATTCGGTGTAATAGCTGTGTACTTCCGCCTTGACCTCCTCAGGGTCAGTTGCCACGGTGCCGTTGGTCTTGCAGACCTGTGTGCACGTGGGCTGGTTTCTGTGGGAGTGGAATTGGTGGAAAAAATATGTCAAACAGGTTTTACCTTTCTATATGAACTTACCTTTGTTCAATACTTTGATTCTGTGTTGGTGTTCAAAGATGAGATTGTTAAGTCAGGCTGAAATTTCTGCCCATTTGCATCCCCAATTAGGGCTATAGCCAGATCTTGGAGTATTTATTTCCAGGTGGTCTAGTTCTTCCAAGGTACGCTTGATTGTGGCTGTGTCTGCGGTGTACTTGCGTGATGCAATATGTCAGGTTTTATTGATTAAATCTTTTTTGAAATTTTCCCATGTTCTGATGGGATCCGAAGTGAATGGGGCTGTGAATTCTGGGTTTGTAGCCTTGTTTTCAACCCAGTCAGATATCTCAGGCAATCTTATATTTTCTGGGTTAAGCTTTCTCCAAGACAACATCTGTGTGTGGGATTGGGTTGGCATTAACTGCACCATAACTAATTGGTGATCAGAAAATTGATCTTTTTTGTTGTACATTTGGAGATTCTTGAGTAGTGGGATTGTGGGATGAGGATGTGGTCAATACGACTCATCAATATGAGCAGTCCCTCACATATGTTGGGTCTTGTCATATGGGGAAGGATTGGTGAATTGGGGGGAAGAGCATCCTGTAAGCCAAGAGATGCCTTCATTGTGCGATACTCAATGTGTCCAGGTGGGTATCCCCTGGGATTAGGTCATTGATCTGTATTGGGGTTATCCCAGCAGTTGAAATCGCCTAACATGATGATATCTGATGGGAGGGTGAGGGTAGAAATTTTTCAAAAAAATTTTTCTCTAAGTTGCAGTGCACAGTGCGTAGATACATGCTAACAAAATTATTTCATCTTGGCATGTGATTGTTGCTACCAGGACTCGACTGTGCAAGTGTGATGATGAATTTGTAATTTTGAATTTTTTGTTGTTTTGGACTATCACCTCACAGTGAGACGTCCATACTGATTGTGATGGTGCGACCCTGGTTGACCAGGATTCTTCTTCCCCTTGTAGGCAGTGGGTTTCTTGGATGGCCAAGATGTCTACAAGAGGTTTTTGCAGGAATGCCAGCTTTTGGCTTGGGACATATGAGCCCTGGCTCCCACAATATTTAACGTCCCTATTGGCACTGAGGTGCCCGCAGCGCCTCAGGAGCGGTTGGGAGGACCCTCTGGTCCTATCCCACCGTGGCTCATTTTGGCCATGCTCCGCGTCTGTGCTCCAACTCTTTCACTTCCATTGTTGGTTCCCTTGATCTGACCCAATGATTCAAGGGAATTGCGGCTTTTTGCATTTGCATCAACTTTTCCTGCACAGGTCTCATGTTGATTTGATGCGGGTTGTTGATTGGATTTTATATTTTTGAGGTTCAACTTTGTTGCATTGTGCACCACATTTTCAGCCAAATTGCGGTTGCATTGTTCCTCAGTATGTTCATGACTGATGACGCTTTGTGGCTCAGTCTGGTTACTGTGAAAATTTTCGACCTGGGCATATTGTTCTGATTGGTTGGTTCAGTGAATATCTGAAATATCCTCCTGAATTTGTCCATGGTTAATGGCGGATTCCGCGTGTGCCGCCACTTCAGCTGCTGCTCTCTTGCAGGCTTTTTGTGCTGCTTTACGCTGTTTACTTGTAACTGGGTCCATGATGGAGTATAGTCCATCTTTACCCCAGCGGAATGGGTGGTGGCCATCAGTCATTTTGGTGAAGTTTTCATTATCTTCGTCCATAGCTTCTTCACAAAATCATTTTCCATTAAGCCCTCTTTTACAGGGCATGCATGTTCCTTGTGGCCCAGTGAGCCACAGTGGTTGCAAATGGGTGGTGCGCGTTCCAGTGTAACTCAGAATGCAGCTGACTGGCCCCCATCTGCAAAGTAAAATTCTGCTGCATGGGGAATTCTGGATAAATCCTCTTCCACTTCTGGGAAGGGGTTGATTACAGCAATAGCTTTGCCCGTGCACAGGTTGGGCATTAAGCAAAATCGCTGTGATTTGAGTTGTTGAATTTCTGTATAGGCCACAAGACCTTTGCGGAGCTCCTCCTCAATTACCTTATGAGAAAGGTTGGTGGGGAGCGAGTCAAAGGAGATGAACAAAGTTTTTGCTTTGTTCCATCTGGTGCACGCGGTGCACACAATTTTTTGCCCTCAGGGAGGACAATTTCCACGCAGATTTTTGCTGTGGCATCAGCTTCATTGGCTGTTTTGAAACCAATATCATTCCAGCTGTGGCCCATGTTGTTGGTGGCTACGTACACCGCGTGAGGGAAAAGTGAGGGCTGTGCCTCACATGTTTTCTCCCACAGGGTCGGTGACTCATCCCCAAGGAAGAGTCTGATCCCGTGTTCCACCTTTGACAAAGGTTGGTTGAATTGAATGTACATGTATTGCGCATGCTTTACAGTAAATACCATAAACCCAGACGGTGTCTGAGTTTGCAATTTTTTATGGCTTGGGTTCCTGGTTCCCCTCCAGGGCGTTTCTTGCCCTTAGTTGCACCGTTAAGCGCACCGCTTTCCACGATGCTCGCCCATGTTGTATTATTTTTGTTATTAAAGTTGCCCATCTTTCCTGTGTGTGATTATCCAAATTTGCTGTTTGAATCAAATCATAGTAACTAAAGTGATTGTTACGAGAAAGAAAAGCAATCCCTCAAAGTGTACTTTCTTCCAAAGGAAATTGGACTTCCTTGGCCATTCCATTTCTCAGAAAAGGAATTCAACCCATACAGGACAAGGTTGAAGCAATCTCAAAAATGACTCCCCTAAAAATTTATGAGATATTCAGGTATTTTTAAGGATGATGGAATATTACCATTAGTTTATCCCTAAGTTCACCCAGATCAGTGAGCCCCTTGTCCGAATATTAACCAAGAATACCCCCTTTTATTGGGTTTAATGAACAAAAAGCCGCTTTTGAGACAATGAAGCAACTTCTGCAACAACGCCTTATCCTATGGCACCCAGATTATAATAAACCCTTCATCTTATTCAATGACGCTTTGGACTATGCCGTTGGGGGCATCTTAGCCCAAATGGATGAAGACGGTGTAGATCATCTTGTATCCTATTTTAGTAAGCTGCTGTCAAAGGCTGAACGTAACTACAGCGTAACAGAGAAGGAGTGCCTTGATGTTCTATTAGCTGTAAAGCACTATCACCCTTTCCTATATGGAACTACCTTCACTGTGGTTACTGACCACGCATCCCTAATATGGTTACAGAACATGAAAATCCTACTGGCCGGTTAGCTCTCTGGGATTCAAAGCTCCAGCCTTTTAACATGAAAATCAAACGCTGTGCTAAGACCTTTCATATGAATGTTGATGGGTTGACTCAGCTACCAGTCCTTCACTTGGATAATAGTGAGGCAGAAAGGTTACATGATCTCTTAATGACCCCCAATAAATGGGAGGATGAAGATGAGCCTGTTCAGAAGATGTCAGACTAGCACTCCTGTAACACCAAAGTTGAAAATGGGAAGTTGTATAAGCAGATAGGGCCAAAATGGCTACCTTACCTTCGACCCTCAGAACGTGTACCTTCTACTTTAAGAGCTCATTATACCCTAGGTCATGGATGGGAAAAGAAAACTTATGAGTGGATTAAGGATTAGTTTTATTGGGATGGTATGATGGAATCTATTGTTGATGCCTTGGAAGCCTGCCTTACTTGCAAGAAGCAACACCGGTTTTAAGACTAGATATCAGTATCAACCAACTACCCCTCAACAACCGTTTCACATCATCGGTTTGGATGTAGTAGGTCCCTTTCCTCAGTCTACTAGTGGAAACAGATTTATTCTAGTAGCCATTGACCACTTCTCTAAGTGGGTTGAAGCCGTGGCTCTTCCTGCCCAAATGGCCAAGGCACCCACTACCTTTTTACATCAACACTCTTCACAAGTCACAGCTGCCCCCAAGTATTACTATGAAATATTGGTAAGAACTTCACCTCCAGAGTAGTCAAAATCCTGGCTACATCTATGGGAGCGCAACAACTTTTCTTGGCTCCATATAACCACTCCATCAATGGGACTGTGGAAAGAGCAAATGGAACCTTGGTTCCCATTCTTCGAAAAATGGCCTCCTCTGATCCTCTTCACTGGGATCAATATCTATATAGTGCTCTTATGGCATACCGGATTAGCTATCACAAGATTTTAAAAATTTCTCCATTCTGTGTCTTATATGGGAGGGAACCAGGAATACCTGCCCTCTTAGCTAAGGATGTATTCTCTTCTAGAGTTGAGGAACCAGAGAAAGTCATGAGAAGATTGGCTCAGCGCATAATCCAACTTCATACTGAATCTATGACCAATTTAGCAAAAACATTGACAAAAGAAGGGCAGGCTGCCAATGAGTTCTATAACCCCTACCTACATTCCAAGTGTCCAACATGATATTATACTACCATAACTGCATCACTCCTAGAAGCGATAAACTCGGATCAATTTGGGAGGGTCCCTTCACCATCACTTACAAGAGATTCAATGAGTATTCT
The DNA here is from genome assembly GCA_022478985.1 of Massospora cicadina. Taxonomy (NCBI): domain Eukaryota; kingdom Fungi; phylum Entomophthoromycota; class Entomophthoromycetes; order Entomophthorales; family Entomophthoraceae; genus Massospora; species Massospora cicadina. The sequence continues at coordinate 20,946 of JAKSZP010009909.1, read as the reverse complement.
ATAAAATTTCTAGCTACTGGTATCACAATTAGTTGTGTACATGGCAATTTCTTATAGCCATATTTTCCCCTCAACATTCTTGAGGAGGGTGATGTCAGACATTTGCCCTCAGAGCTAAAAAATAAGAATGTTTTAGGTCAAATTCTGGCGAAAAAGGGAAATGTCAGCCATTTGCAATTCTGTGATATTGTCAGGCAAACAGCAAGTAAGAATTAGACTGGCCTGCCAGCCCAGATGCCAGAACGTCTGAACAGTAAACCAGAATGCCTGAGGCACTGCTGTTGATATGACAAATATGGAACTAGAAAGGAGTTCCACCAATATCTGCCAGTGAGCCAGAATTTTGTACAGGCATAAAATAAAATACCAGACAACCATGGCTGTTAACCCTGAGGGGTATGAGATTGTTGGCGGAAAAGGTGGCTTAATTCTCAACATATAAAAACTAAATTTTGGGGAAGGTTTTTTAATGGAAAATTTAAAGAAGAAAAATTGACCAACAATTTTCTCAGTGCAATGCAAATGATTAAATAGTCATCAGTTTGGTGGGAAACCAATCTTGGATTAGTACCACAAATGCAACCTAACCGGCAAATTACTCAGGAATGGGTGGGTTAGTTCTCTGGGAACTGACATAAAAAAATTTGGAGGTGGTCCAAGTCACTGTCAGTTTGACCTCAGATGTCTGAACCAAGGCTCAGCTATGTTTCTGCAGTTGGCGTGATGACATTTAGCCTGATGAGCAGCAGGAATCCCCCAAGGCCACCCCACATAGGGGTGGGCCCATTTGGTTTGGAAAAGGTTTGGGATGCCCAACCCGCCCATGCTCAGTCACTGGGTTGTTTGTTTGGTCAGTGGCATTGCATCCGGCGCAACACCCAATTTGCCAGCAAGAAGCTTTGAAACCTTGTTGATGGTGTCTAATGCTATTATCTGCCCATTGGGGGTGATGCCCGACAGATCTAGGTGGGAGGAAATTTTTCTGATTGTCATGTTAACTGAATTGCAACCATTGGGCATTCCAGCCGATAGATCAGTCTTCATACCTTTTTGACCATTTGAAATCCATGCATTGGGCTGATTGCCACTCAAATTAGTTGTGATTGATTTCATTTTGGCGATCTCAGCGCAGATTTTACTGATTCCTCATAGCAGTTCTGCTGAGGAGAGTGTGGGTACCGAAAGCGGGATCTGAAGCAGAAGGGCTGTTACCCAGCGCTCATCTACCATGTGAGCAAGATCGCCCTGAGTAAAAAGGGGTATGGCCATCCTCTTTGGTACCTTCTTGCTTGGGAATGGGAAAATGGCCTGATCGATGCCCAGAGGACGTTCCCCAGGACTTACAGATGTTATTAAGAACGATTTTAACAATAATAAAAATGATAATGTTAAGGATATTAGCCAAAAGACCCTGGCCAATCCACAATGGAACCCTGCTAATTGTGGTAACACCATTTCAAAACCTACATGGGATAAAAAACTGAGCAGTTGGATTACTCCTACAACATGATGGACCATGGGGTGACCATCGGAAGACACGCCCCCAGCCACAACCAGGTCCTTCCAAGCTCCTATGCAGGTATTACCCCTTTTATAGACTTAGCAAAGGACCCCCAAGGTGAAAATATTTTATCCTGCAGTGATTGGGTAAAATACGTCAAAACATTACCACATGGGCGAATTCTGCCCCAAAACCCTATCCCAACCATCATTTTGCAAAAAATAACCCAAATATCTCAAGGTCCAATAAGATCATATCTAATATTTCCTAATTTGGAATGCATCAAAGCTATTCTGAAACTATCCACAAATTCCCCCCAACCCTTGAAACAGATTAAATACTGATTGGTCAGATATTAAGAGTTATTGGTTTTTCTCTTTTCCCCTGCACTTCTAATAAAAACCATAAAAAACCCAAGTTTTTATTAGTGTACATTTATTATATTTTATTAAAATTTTGTGGGATCCAGCAGCATAAGCACCAACGAGCACCTATAAGCTGGATTCCTAATGGTCATGACATCTCATTAGGACACTTGTTATTCATAGCAATCGCCACTTAAATATAAAGGTTCATTCCAGAAATCTGTCTAGTAAGCGCTCTGGCCTTTTTGAAGTGAAAAGGATTTGGGTAATGGAGCATACTGCATCAATCTTCCTGCCCATTGGGAAACAACATAATGTTTTCCACGTCTCTCAACTATCCCTCTTTAAGGGTGAGCTTCCTTCTACCCCTGAGCCTATTATTGTGGGGGACTCTCAAGAGGCAGAAGTGGAGGCAATGCTGGCCTCAAGAAAATCCAGAATATCAGTCCAGTACCTGGTTGCATGTAAAGGCTACCCAGCCTATGAAAATAGTTGGGTAAGTGCAAAGGACTGTAAAAATTGCAAGGAGTTAGTGGCTGAGTTTCATGAGTCACATCCTGAGGCCCCCTATCCACCAAAAAATCGTTACCATTTTGACCATCAATCTCCCTACTAGAAACAAAAACTATAACCTGGTTCACATATCAGGAGGAGGAATGTTTCCCGTTCAAAAAGAAGAGTTTAATGTAAGTCTGGAGACCCAACCTCTTGGGTTGAACCTGAAAAAGGTCCCTTATAGGAGGAAGAAGGAACATAATGTCCCTGTGGAGCCCTTGGCTCAACTGAGGGACTTGGGACATATGGTTGATGAACGTTGGTAACCTCATTAGCCCCAAAAGATCCCTCCATAGTATCACCTTTGGTTGCTTCTTCCCTTGTTAAAAGGATGAAGGAGGTTTTTAGGGAGGTAATACAGTCCAGATATTACCAACAGCACCTCCCCCTCCACTGGACCCCACCCCACCATCCCTCACTTCCTTGGAAATTAAAAAATCGGCCTTAAAACTCAGAAAATGATTTCTGAGTCAGGAAAACTGGTCAATAACACAGAAACTAAAATTTCAGGTCTTGGAATGCCAATCTGAGTTTATAAACCATTTTAAAAAAATAATAATAAATCTAAAAAAATTTGTCATAATTGACCCTGGAGGAGTCCAAATTTGCCACCCCTTTGATCTGAGTAATTCCGCCTAAGTTTAAATCAGTCAGGGTCCCTCTCTGGTAAATAAGGTGATTACATTGCCAGCTCTTTTGCATCCTTTGCATAAGCTGGATGATGACGCCCCAAGCCCAGGATGAGTACCCATGTGTACAATAGCTACCACTGTCTAGGAAACACACCCACAGACCCCCCTTTTCCCCTTTTTTCATATATAAGGCAACTGCCTCTGAAAGGTGCAGTTGGTGGTCCATTTTCCCTTTTAGTTTTAATAAGGCTGATCTTTACCCAAACCCACTCCACGGACTCCATCTCTTTTTCCAATATACTTTCACTTAACCCAGCAAAGTATGCAGTGATCAGCATTTTAGGGCAAATGGTCATCAAGTGGACCCACCAAGCCCTCATTCCGGCAGCCCACTAGATGGTGATTTTAATGGTCAAAGATTTCACCATGGGCATGCAATGTCAAATTGCCAATTTCAAAGAATTATTGGATCAATAGAAATCTTTACATCAATTTACTTTTCCTTTGGCTCCCAGTGGACAAGCTACAGGTCCGCCTCCCACTTCACAAATTAGTCAGAGAATTCAGACTAATTTCCCTGCCAATCTACTGATGATTTGGCACAATTTGGGCAGAATGAGGCCATCTCCACTTAATATGATTCTCTGTTCAGAGGCAAGAAACAGTCACCCTTGCAACCATGAGGTGGTAACCTGGCACTAGACTATCTGTGCCACCTTGCCAAGGGCCAATATGGCCCAACACAGTTTATAAAAAGTGATGCCATCCTGATGATGTCCCTGGCCCCTCAACCCATTATAAAACCCCACAATGGCGCAAGGTGAAGCCTAAGGCCTCCTGACAGTCAAATCAATTTAATTCAATTTGATTTGCAAACCTGATCAGCATTTTCAAGATTTTGAAAATTTAAATGACTTAAAATTTTTATTATGATGAAAAAATGCCAGAAGGTTTGGAAAAAGAGCCCAAAGGTCACCAACTGCAAACCCATAAGGATTGTTCATCCTCCTTGCCTCTCCCACCCCTGGGAGATACCCATCAAGACCCACAGTTGCCCCCATTGCAGCCATTTGATTTGCTATGGGGCCTTTGGTATATTCTTTAACTTTTATTTCCCTCACAAGGATCATATGGGATCCCTCTTACAACTGCTCAGAACTGCTATGCCACTGTCATTCTGGGCTTTCCACTTAGTTGTTACACACCCAGATTAGAAGCCTAGTCTTACTTTAATCAGCAGATTCCATGACAGGTAAGAAGTGCCTTAGTGTTAGTATAAGACATAACAGCCTTCTTTAGTATAGGCATAACTAGCTCTTGGCTCTCAGAATCCAAAGCACTCATTACCACTGCCAACTTTGAAGTATCAGGTGCTCCAGCCATACTAATCTCAAAGAGGTCCAAAAATTGTATATAAATACATTCATATTAAACTTTGACAAATTCAATGGGTTGACCATAAAGCAATTATTTTTGGACCTAGGCCTGAAGGGCCTGCAATAAATTGACACAGCAGTGAGCCATTGTATTGTCAGATTGCAATGAGGTTCCTACAGCAAGAACAGAGGGGAAGGCAGCAGGCGGATGGCCCAGCCCTTGTGCACTATCACCCTCACTACCCACATCTTTGGAGAGGTTGGAAGGGTCACCTGAGCAACTTTCCCCATATGGCACTGACACTTGTTTTCAGAGGAATGGTGACAGTCTGCCTGAAATGCAATATTCATTTTCTTAATTATTTTGTTAGCGTCCTGAAAACCCTCTTTTAAAGCTATATATTCTCCTATAATGACCTTAATTGCTGTTCCAAATTGTTGATTTGCTGACTATGGCCTAACATGAAGTCAGAAATTAAGCCAACGTGGGCTTTCAATTATTCCTGTAACTGAATTATCTTATTAACTTGATTCAACAGGGCCTCAGAGCCAGACTTATTAACATTCCTAATTTGCCCTACCTCCTCCAAAAAGTGACCTCCAACTAAGTGATCAGACTCCATACTGATAGACAACATTAATGGAACAACAGGATGTAGCCCCTGTAGTGAGCACCATTTTATTGAAAATGGTGCAAGAGCATCAGATCCAACTGCACAGGTAGATACAACAAAAACTTAAATTATTGTAAGAAGGCAATACCCTGATTAAAAACTCTCAAAAGGAGCTATAAAATTCAGTAATAGGGGCTTTATTTAAGTAAAATAGCAAGCAACTTGTAGTATTAAATATTGATAAAGGCTCATGGGACTTGCTCCAATAATTCTCCTAGTAAGCTGATACTTCTTAACTTCCAAAAAAGCTCCTTCTCTCCTTTGCAATCCTCTTCAGATATTATTGTTCTACCAGCATTCTCATTGGTGCTTCTCTAGTTACTAAGTAACCCTCCAAAATTGGTAGATTAAATTGATGACACCCAAATTGGAACAATTGGCCAAAAGTTAGAGGTTGAAGTATTTTCCTTAAAAATTATTAATCTGCCAAACTTAGTCAAATTATGGCTGGATGGCCTAGATAAATAATAACAATCATATTACTTATGTTTACACCAGCATGGGACAATAAAAAGTAATTCCATTGAATGAAATGGGAATCAATAAAAGTATCAAGGCCATGAAATCAGAAGCTAAGAGTAAGCAATGAGGAATTGTGTTGGTAGGTTTCAGGAATCTGCTAAGTAATATAATAATACTTTAGGCTACTGCTTATAAAAGCAGGGATATTGGGGCATATGACTACCTTGCTCAAATTCGCTATCTAATTATTAGGTACAATATGAATTAAATATTTAATTATTGATATCCAGATGGTTGGTTAAACCCGATTACAACAGAGAGTATTATAAACCCACCGAAATTGCTAATCCATTTGTGGATAAGCCCTCCCTGATGTTGCCCCTCGATCCCATTTATTCATTTTAATCTGATTTTTCCTTTTAGACTTTCAAAATGCCTTTCCCTTTGAATATTTTCTACCAATCAGGTATAAAAGCCTGATCTCATTTTTGAATAAAGCATCAAATATCTTACCTACTGTCAGTTCTCTGTTTATCAGCTTTTATTCCTGACCTGCCGCCTACAATATTTTAGCCCAAATGCCTAACTGGAGCACGAACTAACAATGTCCCATATGACTGAATACTGAAATCTGAGGTGTCACTCAAACCTCAGGTTGTGATGAACCCGGTATCCCTAAGCACTCACGATAGTGCATGTCAAGCCAAGACATATTTTCAAAACTAAATTAATCAATTAAAATCGTCTGGTAAAGTATAAACCCAAGCTGCACTGAAGGAATCAGTTTGGAGTAAATTTTGCCTAGATGAAAAAGTTGATTGTTCCAATTTATTAGCCCACGATTTGAGCTTATTCGGTGCGATTTGTTCAGTCGAATTTTGATTCGATCCTCGCTTCAGAATGTTGAAACGTTTCTGTCTCGAATTCCAAAATAATTCGTATTGAATTCCGACAACTTGGTCGAGAGGGATATTAAGATTTTCATACCTCTCTTTTAACAAGCATACTTCCCCCTATAGCAAAAGAGCTTGATTCAAATTTTGAAAAACTGTCTTAATCAAAGGCTGTATAAAGGTATTCAAATACTAATTTTCACGTAATTTTTTGCGTTTACTAGCTTAGCTTTCACCTCCAACGATAGCTCTAATTCAAAAATGCATGTGTTTAAATTTGCATTTATTTGTTGCCATAAACTACACCAAAATTGATAACCATTGATTTTTATAACAAACTTCATCTAGTGATAGGTGTGAACTGCGAGTCTCTTTTTGACCATAGATACATAAATACGTAAGATTTTTAGAGCTCGTTAAATCTATTTTCCGTTGTAAAAGATATATTTTTGCTGTTTTATCATCTCTGAAAGCATCTGCTTTGGTCGTCTTTTCCTCACGCTACTTTTTAGGTTCCGAAAAGCCGCACATTGTTTTTAAACCTTATTTGCAAGCATGGTTGGGTGCCGGGTAAGATTTTAGCTTATTTTATCTGCCTACGGGACTCAACCCGCGTACAAGTTGTGCGACTATTTGCTGCTTGACATGGGCTAATAAAATATTTAGGGTAAAAAGGTGTCTTTTAATATTAAAAAGCGTCCCTCATCTCCACAAAGTCCGATTTTTTCTCCATCTGCTGACAATTCTGGGTGGTTAGACCCCCTATTTGAAAGGCATGGAATGCACCCCAAGCCCATAATCAAGAAGAAGGCAAGGAGGCTTTCTGTTGATTCGTTAAGTTCATCCCCCTCCCCACTCCCAGAAAATCAAACGGTTTCTACTCGTGAACCGGGTAAAAGAATAACTAAACGCGTCAACCCTCCAAGTGATGTCCAACCTGTTCAAACTAATGCATCCAAAAGACATTCCGAAATAGGAAAATTAAAAGAGGATGTTCCGCTGGATATTTCGATGAAATCAGTAGATATAACTATTAACAAATACCCTTCAGCACAGGTTGATGCCTGCTCCAACATGTCTCAAGATTTTGGCGACAATCAATGTGATATTCTCAAAGTAATTGAGGAAACTGTTGATACTAAAGACAATGGTGGCCAAAAGCCTCTACTTACTGAAGGCAACGAGACGCCTCAGCAAAGGGTTATAAAGAGACTATCTGTACTTCAAAGGATGACTTATGTGTCCAATTTTCTTTTTAGTCTTCCCATCTCATGGGCTTTAGCAGATCCTATTTCAGAGCAGCCCACCTTGCATGATATTGAAGCAAAAGCCTATTCAGGCGGATACAGCTCGACAAAGGGATTTATCAATGATATGACCACTCTTATTAGTACCGAAAGGAGCCTCATAACTGCCGAAACAGAGCATTCAATAGAGCGGCTCACCTCGTTTAAACATATCAAAAGCACTTTAAAGGGGATCCAAGAGTACTTTCATAGGTACTTAACTCAACTTTATTTATAGATTAATTTATTTAGCTATGATAATTTGCCGTTGGAGGTCTTTACTACTGAGCCCAAGAAGCTAATTGACGCCTTCACTTATTCCACTACCAGGTAAGGCAACTTTAAAAATGATCTGACTTTATTGCCAGCAGGTGTTTCTATTTAAAAATTGCAGACAAAAGCTACATGGAGGAAACTAGGTTGGATGGCTTGCTTAATATTGCATCTTTCCACGCTTATCATCACCCCATCTTTGATCTCATTGAAAATTTTGGGTTGGGATGTCGGTGGAGCATCAATGAAGCACCGCTAGTCCGGTTGTACGTTAAAGCCAATAGATCTAAATTGTCTGCATGCAGTCAAAACAATTCATCTGCTTGCTTGGTTGAAGCCAAGACCTCAGCTACTTCAACCTTCCTTGTTGTTAAGCCCATTGGCAGTCATCACGCGGTTATTGATAAAGGATGTACTGATATGGAGTCGCCCAAGGCTTGGATTTGGGCTGCAGTTTTAGGAATTTCGCCGAACTTAAAAAACTTAAATTTTGGCACACTGCATAGCCCTAGATCGTTTGAAACTACGATGTTAACGCTTCAGAAGTCCATTAGAGAATTTCTGGACGATTTTTTCAAATAAGTTTATTTTTATTAAATATTTATATAAACTCACAATAAAGTGTACGCTTTGTCTCTTTGTTATAAAGCAACTTGTTAACTTTTCAGTATTATCCTTTGATCATTTTTAAATTTATCTAGATTCTAAAATTATGCTTATTTTAGGGCTTAGATAAGACCATCTTTTCACCAATAATTGCATAGTATATAATGCTTAATTCTCGTCTAAGTCTAAAGATATGTGAAATTGTTAGTGCTTGCTATTTGCTTTACAGGTTTGTTTTATTCTCTAACTTTAGGCAGTTAGATTTAAAGATTGTGAGATTGAATTATCTAATATATAAAATCGAAAAGCATGTCTGTGTGTATATGTATGATCCCATCGATCTAATTGATTAACTTATTTGGCCAACTGGTTGAGGATTAGCAACTAAATCGAATAGTTCACCAAACTTATTACCCGGAACTAATTAAAAGCAATAAATGATTAATAATTAATCTTCAGATTAAGCTAGAGTTGCAAGCTCATTTCCAGACTCAAACTTTTTATCATATAATTTAATTAGTTTATTTCATTCTATTTGTAAATTTAATTCATTTTATTTACTTAATTCCTTTCATTCAATTTATATTTAACACATCTATTTAATTCTTTTATTTAATTTTTTATTTCATAAGCTTTCATAGGTGGAATTTATTATAAATTGAATTATTTTAAATGTATAAATAATTAAATAACTTAAGTATGCTTATTAAACTAAGGCTAATTAAACTAAAAACCTTTGTTGCTATGAGCTACAAACTAAACTAGCTCATAGGCTGTAAAAATTTACTGGTTTTGGTTATTATTGGCAAACAACCATAATAACTTATTACTGCACAGGTTCAGTTTCTTGTGCACTTTGTCCACATTGTATAGTATATTATATTATTGGTTGATAATAGTATGATAACTATTATCTATAGTTGAGTGAAATTCTTATATCTCAGCCCAATGCTCAGCCAGTATTCCCGCTTAATATACTTGAGATATCATGATCTAGGGATTTATTCCCTTATTCTGTCCAACTTGATCTTCTCTGAGATTCACTGGTGACAGTCTCTTCAGTCCAACACACAGTCAGCAGCAATCCCCAATTGTTTCTCCTTCTTCTCTAGATCCCCACTCAAATCTTTACTCTTTTCCCTAAGAGTCTCCCAATTATTGTACACAGCAATAATATCCTTGAGAAGAATAGAATAATTGAAAGCTGCTAATAGTTTACTACTAAACTATATACTGGATGAAAATATCATAGTAAATACTGCTGTACTATATGTTTTACTAACTATCTGTCTTACTAACTATCTTTTTTTATTATAAGTGAATTCTAGGGAATTTATAGTGAGGATTTGGTCATCTAACCCTTGGTTGACACCTCTTCAATGAAATGGCAGCTATTGCCATTGAATCACCCATCCTTGTTTCAGCAGCAAAATTCTTCCCCATCCTAGTTAGGATTTCTTCCTTGGATATCCTTAAGACCTAAAATGGAAATATTCAGAAAACGTTTCCCTAACAATTTATGCTTGGTCCCAGAAAACCAACCATACTTGATGAGTGACCTGCTTAGGTAATGGAACTTATTACCCATTAAGGCAGGTCATGCACCAACTGATAGATTAGCTAGTTGCAGGCAGCATCACTCACCTCACAACATGATACTCATTCCCAATCAGTTGGTGATAAAACCTGACCAATCCTAATTGGTACACCTGATAGTTAATCACTATCAGATGCCCCTATTTCATTGGCAACTCTACCAAATAAGATCTTAAGTATTCATCCGGATTGATCCCTGATGGATACAACCAGGCAAATATCCCAAAATCCCCTGAACATAGTTATTCTGAAATTTGGGCCAACTGATTTCTAATTCACCTTGCCTTAGAGAATTATCCCCTAGCAATTTCTGGCAATCTAGCAGGCTGGGAATATGGGCAAAAATCCTAACCCATCCCCTTCTTGCCTAGATTTCCAGCAAGAAAAGGACAGTGCATGAGAACACTGCTTCAGACACTTGGTCAAATACTTCATTGGCTCAAGTGGAGTACAATTGTCAATAAAAATGCTGCTCAGGATGACCTTTGGCATGCAATGCTCTTCCTCTTCCTCCTCGCTACCACCTACTCAGAGCGCAGTCCCCATGATATACTGTTGTGCTAGGCTGATTGATTTACTTGTGATGATATTAGTTTCAGGATCTGGTTTCCCCCCATCAGGGCATATGACCCACTGTCATATTCAGGATTCTTGGTTTGGCATCCTTGATTTCTTGATTTTCTCCTCATCCTAGACAGAAGAATCTTGCTGTCAATATTTATTTTGTGGCCCAATTAAGAATATTTATTTATGTTCGCCCTTGTTATTTCTCTCATAACCTCTTGGCTCAAGTCATTCCTACTTTTTTTGGAGAGCTTATCTCATTAATTTTGAGATTAATTTCTCCAAAATTAGTTCTTAATGGATTGTAGAGTGCATAATATTGACTTCTATATAAGTCTGACATCCCCCCTCTCATTCAGCTCATATGTTAAATTCTGAGTCATGGTACCAGCAGCTTCTAAATAGTTTGTCTGATCAAGATCTTTGGCTCTTTCAGCAGATGAGTTGGGATGCATGACAGAACCTCTTCTATGGTCCTTTCAGGACTCATATGCCTAGTCTGGTGCCAGCGGCTAGTCCTTCCATCAAATTACTGGAAATGATAACCAATCCCTCTAAAACTAGGCTTGCAATCATTTCAAACAACTCTCAGCCATTTCTTTCTCTTTCATTAATTCCAGAGTTGGATTTCAAAACTCTCCTGAATTCAGCTCCTTTCACAGATGCACCAACCATCATTGTAAATGCTCCTGAGATTATGCCTTTCACTATTGATTGCTCTTTTCTTGCCAGGTCAAACCTGCTTCCTGAGTTCATTTTCTGACTCAGACAATACTAAAAACCCGCTGTCTTGACTACTGAGCTCACCATTGGTAACAGTATTCATTTTGAGCTCCCCTACACTGAACTATGGGCTCAGGTCACTGAGGCTTTGTCCCTAGCACTGAATCCCTCCAATCTTAAAAACATCCTAGATTGGGATATTGCCACTTATGCTCTTTGCTTTGCTGGCCAAGATCTTCAAAGTTGATCCATGAAGCTTCCAGCCTCTCTTAGGTTTCACCATATCTTCAGCTTCAGCTTCTGAGAAGCCCATAGTAGTCACTTGCAGGATTCCATTTGCTCCCTGCATAACTATCTCATCTCCAGCGCTTCCCATTGGTATCTTCCACTGATGGTGTTAATAGGGGGCATGATTCAGCAACCCTCATCAAGCATCCCTTGTTTGCTGCTGGCCTATATGTCCGGTGTTCTTGATGAAGCTCATCGTCAGACACTCAAGACTAATCTTCTGGCTCCAGTACCATATCAGGATTACTTGGGGTTATTTGCTGACTGCCTCTTTTCATACTGTTGCTTTCCTCACTGCTTCTGGGTTTTGCATTTTGCTTCTTCTGACATTTCAATTTCCCTTCCCCTAGTTTCTTTATTGCAGGGCTCTGCATCCACTCAAAGAATGTTGTTTCATGTAGGTCTAGCCCTTGCTAGCATCCAATCTCACATCAATTTTGATGGGCTGTTCATTCCTACCGTGATCCATCCTCCCTCCCCCAAGAGGTGACATAGGCAGAATCATACCCATATTGAGGACAATTAATAAATAAGAATTATAAAATTATATCAGTTTTTTCTATGCAGTTTATAATCTTTTATTTTACTTCTTTTTTTTTATGGGACTTGACCTTGTTCTGGTTAAGTGGTCCATCTTTCTTTATGTTTTCCCCCAAACTGTGTCCTGGGTACTTAAACCTGCCAATTTTCTATGGTCAGAGGTCCATTTTTTTGGACTTAACCATCTAGATTAGTTCAGAGGTTTTTTTAGACTTGACCTAATCGTCAGGACATGACCAACTTAATGGTTCATCAATCCTTTGGGAACTCTTTTGTTTTTTCCATTGATCTATCATTTACAAATACTTAGCATGGACTCAATTCACAATCTTCCATCCAAGAGATTCTTGATGGATTAGGCATCAGTTGCCATCTTGGCAATAACTTCAAACGGACCTGATCACAATGCATCTAGTTTGTTTCTTCTTTCAAAACCATGCATATCACAATAGGATACTCTTTTAACTATTAATTATTATGCTAGGGCCAGTCAGTTCTTATTGCCCATCAATTTTGTATGTATCCTTTTCTTCAACGTAGTATTGAATGCTTAGTATTGCATATCAATCAGGATATTTGTCAGTCAGTTCAAGTACTGTTTGGTACTCATCCCCAACATTGGTTCCACCACCAAATATAAAATTGGTGGCAATGTGGCCTTCCTCCCATATAACAACTCAAAAGGCATTTTTCCCATCACCGTATCATGACTGATATTGTAGGCAAACGTCACAAACTCAGGTATGTTCCCCATGCAGAAGTTCTTCCTGTGACCAGCTTCCTCAGCGTCATGGCCAGCGTTCCATTCACTCGTTCTACCAGTATGTCTGTCTCCAGCCAGTAGGGTACTGACATGACTCCTCTGATCCCCATTATCTCATTCAATTGTGGGATCACATGAGATGTAAAGTTTGTCCCATTATTGCTAAGCAGGACCTGCGGACATCCATGTCAATATACTACTTGATCCAGGATGAACCACGTGGTGCTGGTAGCGTCTACTTTTGCCAGGGCCTTCATCTTGACCCATCTCATCAGATGGTCGATGGAAATTATTATGTACTTGACTCCCCCTGTGCTCATCATCAGCAGTCTCATTACATCAATGGACACCATATGCCAGGCAATTCCAGGGAAGACCAGTCAGTATACAGTTGTATTCTTAAGTGGCTTGTGCAGCTGGCACTCCACGCAATAAGCTAGATATTCAGTGACATTGTAGTTGATTGACTCTCAATAGTAGTACTAGCGAATATGATCAGTTGTTTTTCTCAGGCCTCCATGCCTGACAACCTTATGAGCAGCTTGAACAATAGCTGTTCTTTCCAATGTCTTTGGGAACAGTAACTGCTTACAATCAATATTCTTAAACACTTGTCCATCCATGGTCTCAGTATTTTCCATTGCTTTCTGAAGTGCAACTTGGATTTCTTGGGGCTTGTTCCCAATTTCTCCATCAACCATTCTCTGGAATAACTCATCCACCTGCGGGTATACCATCTGGACCATTGGTAACCATGATAAGCCATCCGCATTATGGTGAGAAGCCCCCACTCTGTGGACAATCTCATGATTGTAAGCCTATAGCTTAAGTGCCCATCAGGCCAGTCATCCTTCTGGTTCTCTTAAATTATGGAGCCAACGCAACAAAGAGTAGTCCATCACCACTTTAAAGTGCATTCTGTGGATATACACCCAAAACTGCTTACAGGTGTAAATGACCACAAGGCATTCATATTAGATACAGTGTAGTTCCTCTCAGTGGCTGAGAGTTTATGGCTCACATATGCCACCAGATGTTTGTCCCTAAGTTTATCTACTTGGCTTAGTATGGCGCCGATTGCCATCAATAAAGCATTGGTTTTTAGAATAAACTCTCAATCAAAATTCAGATGTTTCAAAATTGGAGAATCTATTAGATACTGGCATAGCTCATTGAAGGATTCCTGAGCTTCTTAATTCCATACAAATCCTTTTTTCAGATCCTTCAACAGATGGAATAAAGGCTTGGATATTCAGGCAAAGTCCTAAATAAATCTTTTATAGTATCCAACCATCCCAAGGAACACTTGGATGTCTCAGACACTCTTTGGCACAGCCATCCATTCTATGGCTTCTATTTTTTGGGCTTGCAGCTGCAATCCAGTAGAGTTGATCACGAATCCCAGATATTCCAACCCTTTTTTGAAGAAGTGACACTTACTCAGCTTAATCTTCAGGTTAGCCATGGACATTCACTTGAATACTTCTTCCAAGTGGTGTAGGTGATCAGTAAAAATCCTACTGAACACATCAATATCATCCAAGTATTTCAGGATGCATGACAACTTCAAGTCACTCAGTATAGCGTCCATGGCCCTCTGGAACGTTGCAGGTGCATTACATAGACCCTGGGGCATCCTCATCAGTTGGTATAGCCCCTACGCGATAATAATTGCACATCTTTCTTGGTCTTCTTTTGGGAAGTCAATTTGCCAATATCCTGAGATAAGATCCATCGCAGAGAAATACTTTGCTTCTCCCAATTGGTCTAGCACATAGTTGATTTTTGGTAGGGGATACAAATCCTTCCTTATAATTTTATTCAGCTTTTGGTAGTCAACCACCACCCAGTTGGAGCCATCCTTTTTCTTTACAATTAGAATCAGACTTTCCCAGGGACTCAATGATGGAACTAGAAGCCCATGCTTCACTAGTTTGCTGATTTCATCTTCCACTACCACTTCAGCTGCTTTCAATTGTTGGATCAGTCTCATCCTGATTGGCAAATTTTCCCCGGTGTCACCCTTGTGGATCACATCTCTTGTGCATCTCAAATCATGGTCATCCTGGGAAAATACTTCCCAATACTTTCCAAATAGTTTGAGCACCTCCTCTTGCTGACCTTCTGATAGATCAGCGAGCTGATCCCAATCAACCAATAGGTTGATGTTTTGGTTACCCCAGCCAGTAATCCCATCTCATTGAGAGTCCCAAAACCATAGAATCTTCTCAATCCAGCAATCAGGATTAGATGAACAAATGCAATGATCTGATTCTTCCTGATCTTCATTGGTTTTTACTTAAATTCACCAGGAGAACTCAAATTTTCCCATAACCTGGCACTTTTATACCAGGAGCCACCAAAGGCTCTACTTTGGACTTCTTCCAGGGGCTTCCAACCTCCCCATACAGCAGCTCAGGTATCTCCAATGTTAACCCCATGTTGACTATCATCTGTAATCCTGGTGGTATGGTTTTCTCATTCTTGATCCTCAGTGGAATTCCCCAATTTTCTAGGATTTCTGTCAGCATCTCTCAACACTTCTGGACAACTAGTTGGTATTGAATTGGGACAATGCTGTCATTGTATATCAAGTTGATGAAGTAATATTTCTTACTCAGTGGAACTTCTCTATCCTTCTGATAGACCAATGGTAACATCTGACCCAATATGGTCAACATATTATCCTCAAAAATTAAATTTAACTCCATACTTGAATAGAAATTCTGTTCCAATCAGAATGTCATAGTTTTGGTTGGCCAAAACTATTGCTGGTGCAGATTTCGCTAAGGATCTAAATTTGCAGTGGCAAAGCACTATATGCTCCACATGAGATGGTGGTATTCAGCCCAGTTGTCCCATACTTCTTCTTGTGTTCCAAGTCAGGTGAGAACTTCATCCTCTTCACCAGCTTAGTCAAGACAATATTATGGGCACTCCGCTATTGACAATTGCCCTCACCCACACTTGATCCATTTGTATATCTACATACATACACTCAGAGTATTGTAAGATAGTGTTTACTGAGTGTATAGTGGCGTTATTAGCCAAATCAAGGGTGTGAATAATTTGCATTGATAAATCAGGAAACAATTCCTTTATATGCACTGGGGGGATTGACAGATTGGCCTCATCTAATCAGACTTCAGACAATTCATAAGGATTATCAGCGGCTTGAATCTTGTCCATCAGTTGTCAGGTGTATGGCCAGGCAACTTACTTGATTATCTCAGGGTTGATTCCCTTTGCCTCAGATCCTGTCACTGCGTTAATGTCCAAATTGACCACTTGATACAGTTGATCCCGTATGTCTTTGTCCACAAACATATTACTGGTGTCAATCTCCTCATTCATGATATTGGGAGGAACTGGCTTCTCCACAGCTCTAGACTGTTTCCCATCTAGGCCATAGGCCCTTTTCCCAATTCCTTGGTGCCAGCTGACCCTAATTCCTGGACCACGTTGATTTGATCCTTTGGCTTCTTGCAGTGCACAGTGAAATGTCCTTTCCCACCACATTGGTAGCAGATCTTTTCCTTCTTTTTCAACCGTCTAAATTCTTTGGGCTTATTTCCCAGCATGGTTCAGTTGTTTATCTCTTTAGCACCTTTGTTCCCCTTTTTGGGATTCAAATTATGTACCAGATTAGATTTGAAACTTCTATTTGGGGCATCAAATGTTGCTCCCAAAATCTTCAAATTATCTACCATTTGAGAGATAGTTATTTCCATTGCAAACATGGAAGACATCATGCAATGCAAATCACAATAGGGCTGAAGGGCTGCTTGTAAGGCGATTCTGGCATTGAAGTCTTCCAGTACCTTCACTCCAACCAGGATCTGCAAATCCTGGTAGAACCATTCTGTGAAGCTTGCTAGAGACTCATCTTTATGGAACTGGATTCCCATAAACTCCTGTTTGTGCTTTGACATGTGCATTGGACTCCTGAATTTCTTCATGATAGCCGCCTTTGCCTCCGCATATGACCAGCTGTCCCCCTCCAGGTGGGGTAACAATAAGTTCTGGCAGTCAGTGTCTAGGCAATTCATGACCATCAACTCCTTTTGATGATCTCCATAGCTATACATGGTCATATTGAACAGTCAGAAAAATGCTGGGGTGTTATCCTGATGGAACATAGGCAATTTCAGCGTTGCCTTAAATTTCTCCAAGTTATCTCTAGCCAATTCTCTAGATTCAGCCACTCAACTCACTTGAGGAGTGACTTCAGGTATCATCTCTGAAATGGCAGCAAAAGCGGGTGGCATGTTCCTTGGTGTATTTGACTTCCCAATTATCATGTGAGGACTTCTTTCTTCAGCATTGCTTGCCATATCTGGCTCACAACTGCATTTGTGAGTCTTAAGTTCCTCGACCTGTTTGATCAGTCACTCTATATTAGTGCTGAAATTTCTTAAATGAGCGTAACCTACTTCTCACTCCATTTTCAGATATAAGACCTCTTGAGTTAAGTCCCCTTCTTTCTTCTTCAACAAAGTTACTTTTCCAAGCAACTCATTACCAAAACTTGCAACATTATTGATCCCTTCCTCCATCTTGGTGACTCATTATTCCAAAGGCTGCAAATTCTTGATGATCCACTGAGTTTAGGGCATGCTGATTCACAGTGGCTAACTCCATCCACAATTTGCATAACTTGTCTTTGTACAACATTTTTATAAGTTCTTTAACTCAACTATACCCCTGTAGTGAGCACCAACTTGTAAAATGTTACTGGTTTTGATTATTATTGGCAAACAACCCCAATAAACTTATTACTGCACAGGTTTGGTTTCTTGTGCACTTTGTCCGCATAGTATAGTATATTATATTATTGGTTGAGAATAGTATGAAGACTATTATCTGTATTTGAGTAAAATTCTTATATCTCAGCCCAATGCTTGGCCATTATTCCCACTTAATATACTTGAGATGTCATGATCTAGGGATTTGTTCCTTCATTCTGTCCAACCTGATCTTCTCTGAGATTCCCTGTTGACAGTCTCTTCAGTCCAACACACAGTCAGCAGCAATCCCCAATTGTTTCTCCTTCTTCTCTAGATCCCCACTCAAATCTTTACTCTTTTTCCTAAGAGTCTCCCAATTATTGCACACAGCAATAATATCCTTGAGAAGAATAGAACAATTGAAAGCTGATAATAGTTTACTACTAAACTATATACTAGATGAAAATATCTTAGTAAATACTGCTGTACTATATATTTTACTATCTATCTTTCTTACTAACTATCTGTTTTTTATTATAAGTGAATTCTAGGGAATTTATAGTGGGGATTTGGCCATCTAACCCTTGGTTGACACCTCTTCAATGAAATGGCAGCCATTGCCATTGAATCACCCATTCTAGTTTCAGAAGCAATGTTCTTCCCCATCCTGGTTAGGATTCCATCATTGGAAATTTTTGAGGCCTGAAATGGAAAGAGTCAGAAAAGGTGTCCCTAACGTTTTCCTCTCAATCTAAGTGAACCAACCATATTTGGCTAGCAACCTGCTTAGGTAATGAAACTTATTACCCATTAAGGCAGGTCACACACCAACTGATAGATTAGCTAGTTGCAGGTGGCATCACTCACCTTGCAACTTGCTACTCCTTCCCAAACAGTTGGTGATAAAACCTGACCAATCCTAATTGGTACACCTGATAGTTAATCACTATCAGATGCCCCTATTTCATTGGCAACTCCACCTGATAAGATTTTAAGTATTCATCTGGATTGATCCCTGATAAATATGACCAGGCGAATATCCCAAAATCCTCCAAACATAGTTACTCCAAAATTTGGGCCAACCACTTTCCAATTCACCTTGCCTTAGGGAATTATCCCCTAGCAATCCCTGGTAATCTAGCAGGCTGGGAATATGGGCAAAAATCCCAACATAAACCTAAATCTTATCTTCTTATATATAATTAATTTGAGAACAAAAGGCTATTCTGGGCCTTTTAGCCTTGCTTTTCTGAAATTTTGCCAGCTTATACCTTTAAACAATGTGATATTTCTTGGATTTGACACACCTTAAACAAGATTGGTAGATTCCTTTATTAGGTTGGGACCACCTAGTTTTAAAAAAGACACACCTTAAACAAAAACTAATTCTATTTGCCTAAACCTATTAGAACATATTTAAGTAACCTAAAACCACTGCTGCTTTGCTTTAAACTCCATTTAAACTATCAAATCAGCCAATCTCTTACTACTTACTAAAATAATTTAACTTTATAATTAGCTAGATGATCACAAACCACTTGGCAAAACTATTTAAACTATTAAACAAACTAAATGTTAAACTTTTTAGCTGTAACTATATACCATTTACCATTGAAATTAAAAAAATTATCTTTTATATATAGTACTTTCTGTTTTTCTATAAGAATTAAAAAATTATAATAAATATTGCATTGTCATCCACCCTTAGTAACTATAAAAATTGCATCAATAATTTATATCAGGAAATTTAAATGAAAGATATAAGATTCCAGGATAAATAAAATTGTGAATTGAAGAAAAGCATATAAGTAAAAAATATTTTTTAAAAAACTTGCTTTTCTTAAAGAGAAAATAATAAAAAGTAAAAAAATATAAAGCAAAAAAACAAATATTAAACAAAAAAGTCATACTAAAAAGTAAAAAAGTTCTTTTCTAGAAAATTAATATAAAAATCTTATTTATATACGACTGAAAGAAAAGCAAGGCATGTGCACTTACAATCATGTACAATCATACAAAGTATGTAAATATATATAATACAAGAATTAGCCTAATTTGTTAAGTTCAATTTTAGTACCTGACATTTAAAGGCTTCGTAGCTAAGTGGTAAAGCGCTTAGTTGGGGAAGCTGGTGACCTGGGTTCGAAGCCCCATTGGGATCATGTACTTTTTAAACATCTATGAATCCCCCCCTCGGGTTGGGACCATCTAGTATTAAAAAAGAATTAGCCTAATTTGCATTACAAAACTATCATTCTGCTTATTTGTCTATATATAGGATGCATTATCTTATGAGCAAATAACCAAAAATTACTAAACTTGACATGAGTATTTTATTTAACCGAGGCAAGCTGACCAGGGGACAGGCATTACCAAAAGAAAGAAACAACATGAAACCTGAACAGCGTCAACTACGTTGAAGAAAAGTTTTTCCACCTCCAGATTGGGACTCAAATTTTTCTGGTTATGTCATGGGTAAGGTCTTCGTGTTATTAGACCTACTAACTGCCAATAGCTTCCTTTGGCTGGCACCCCAATCAATGTGCAAAGGGCAGGAATTGAACCCGCAACCTTCAGGTTGGTAGCCGTACACCCTTACTGACTTGCCTTCCACCCCCTTGACACAAGTATTTTATAAAATTTGAGAATGTAATGCTGATATGTAATTTTTTCATATAGTCATATTGATTTTAAAATCATTTTTATATAATATCTGATATATATATATATTTAATGATAATTATATAGCAAGTTGGCTAGGTATTTTCATATTCATATAATACAATTTTTTCATAGGTTTTGATAAATGGAAGGGATTTTTGGCTGTTTTTTAAGTCCAACAATTGGTTTTTGCTATATGGTGGTTCATTTTTTGGTTGGTTCAATGAGCTCAATATTTTTAGATAAGTTATTGATGCTTTAGTCAATTTGGCAGGCTTAGTTGATTTTGGCTAAGTGGTTGGAGGTTGCATATTTAATAGGTTTAATATTTTCTAAACTTACTGATGCTATCTACCAATATAAAAACTAAATTAATTTAGAATCATCTGGTAAGTTATAAACACCATAGAAATGTATGAGTATCCAACTAGTATAGATATATATATATTTATTTATTCAAG
>JAKSZP010009908.1:0-38975 GCA_022478985.1 Massospora cicadina | reverse complement strand
AATTTTAACTCAACTATGGATAATAGTCATCATACTAATATCAAATTATATATATATTCTTACAATGAGAGGTGCATGAGGAAATTGAACCTGTGCAGTAGAAAGATTACTAGGGTTGACCTCTGATAAACAACCCAACGGAGTAAATTTTTACACATGGTGACGTGACATGTTGAGTAGTAATAATGCTTGCTTGGGGATGGTATCAAAGAGGCCCAAGGTGGCTTTCATCACCAAAATTTGATATGTCCCTGCGGTGGAGTAGGCGCAGGTGGCCAGAGGTAGTGGTTGGGTTATCCTAACAGTTTAAGTCGTTGAACACAAAGTATTTGGATGGGAGGGGGAGGGAGGCCACAGCTGAGATGAATTCCCATTGAAATCATATACAGGTCTGGGCATAGAGGTTAATTACTGTGTGCACTTCGGCATCCCATGAAAAGGTCATGATGAGCACACGTCCATCAAGATGTGTTGTTTTTTTCTATAAATTTAAAATTGTGGTTCATTTGTATCAGCACCCCACAATGCAGCGAACAAAAGGATTGCGAGGGGAGGAGCATGGTTGATCATGTGTCCTCAGCACCTTACAGACAGTGGGTTTTTTGGATTGCCAGGATGTCCATGGTAAATTATTTTTTAGGAAGCTCAGTTTTTTAGCCTGGGATGGAGAGGCCTTGAGTCTGGTGATGTTCAGCGTCCCTATTGTATAGTATACCCCATCACTCCTTAGGAGTAAGGGGAGGGCCCCTCAGGCCCTGCAACTCCTTTCTGTTGTGTAAGCTCATCCTGTTTTTTCTTTTGTTGGCAAGTGTTGGATGTCATATTGGTAGCTGTATAGGTAATATCTTTGAGGGTCTCTTTAGCCATGGGTTTCTTGTTTTGTTGGTTTATTTTCTCTTTGTGGTTTTTTGAGCTACTGGGGATTTACGGTACACCGTTGAATATATACAACAATTCTCCCCTACAAAACTCACATAATTCTGGGTTATAAATCCGCTTGCGTTTGTTGTGCATAGATCTAGTGGGTGTGTATCATGTACATATTGCAAGTTTGAGGGCTGGGTTCCCCCATCTGATTGGATGGGATTTTAAAATTCCACTGAAGCGGAAAACTCAGCCTGGTCAGCTTGGATCTGGGCAGGGGAGATGGCGTAGGCCGCTGTGGCTTCTTCCTTAACCTGTGCCTGGCATTGATGCTTTCTTTTTTCGTTCTTATGGGGACACAGGTTTTACCTATATATAGCACTCCTGCTTACCCCCATGAGAATGCAACACTAGAATCTAATCTGGGGTCAATTTGTCCCTCTTCCATTGCTTCTGAGAAAGCTTCATTCAAGATAATTTCCTCTCTGATAGAACAAGTGTGTAACTTGTGGCCAAACTCCTGACAATGAGTGCATATGTGTAAGTACTGGGGAACATCCCCTAGCTCTTGATTGGGTCATCTTCCAGTTCCCAAATAAAAAGACACTGAAGAGGATGGCGGTACCTCTCATCACTCAGGGCAATCTCGCACATGTAGTAGATGAGTGATGGGTGACAGCTCGTCCACTTCGGATCCCACCTCCAATACCCACACTTACCTCAGCAGAACTGTTGCAGAAAAATAGTGAAATCTGTGCCAAGATTACTGAATTGAAATCAGTCAGATCTAATTTGGCCAGAAATCTGGTTGATGCCCAAAATTCGAATGGCTGTAAAAGCATGAAGAATGAGATATTGGATGGATCGCCCAATGGTTCCAATTTAATCACTAAACCAGTAGAACAAATATTGGGCACCATCACCGAGGGTTTGAAGCCATCTGATAGTAATTTGAGAGTTGCGCCCAATATACTACTGTTGACCAAATGAACAGTTATATGACCGATCATGGGCGGGTTGGCCATCACAAACCCGTTCCCAACCAAATGGACCCATCCCTATGTGGGGTGGCCTTGGGGAATTCCCCTTGCTCATTGGGCCAGATGCCATCACGCCAACCATTGGAAACATAGCTGAGCCTTGGTTTGGATGTTAGAGGTCAAACTGACAGCAACTTGGCCCACCGCCAAATTTTGCAATGACAGTTCTCAAGGAACAAACTCGCCCATTCCCAAACAATTCGCCAGTTAGGTCAATTTTGTGGGACCTGATCCCAGCTTGTCATTACCCCAATCAACCACTATTTATCTGTTGCATAGCACTGAGAAAATTGTTGGTCAATTTTCTTCCTTTTCCTTGATATAATTTTGCCAAAAACCCAAAACAATTTTTATTTCTTCTGACCGCATCTCTGATGGCGTTTCCCTGGTGGCCTGTCAGTCTGTATACCGGATGGGCTCTACCAGTACTCTTGGTCACTATGGCCCCCTCCATTGTCAATTGGGTTCAGCGAGTCTGATATTTTTGGCTCTACAACCTTATTATAACTAACTTCCGGCAGCAATACAGGGGGATCTTGTGGCCATATGTCCACTAATTGCAAGAAAGAATCTGTCTCCTTGCCGCCATAGTTGGGATAGCTCCATATACCAAGGATTTTAAAGAGACTATCTCAGTGATTCCACCCCCTGCAGCAAGACCCTCTGGGTTGGGAGTGGGTTCAGTGTGGTTTGTTATCGGGATCATCCTCACCATGTTGCTGTATTAACAGTTCGTCATTTCCCAATGCCTGGCTCCATATCAAGTCATTTAGTCGGCAATGCCTCTGGCATTCTGGATTGCTTTTTGGGTGATTATGCATCCCAACTGGAAGGCTGGTCTAGACTTCTTCTGCCATTTCCATGACATAATTGACCAACCATTATTTCCAGACACTTCCGCCTTGTTCTTTAAACTGGGCGCCGCGATGGTTACTCTTTACCAACTGAATGTGCAATCAGTAGTTTTCTGTTTGTTGTTTGTTTGGTCACTTTCTGACTTTGGGAGAAGTATCCGCTCTACCTTAGGAATTTTCTTCAATCCACCCAAGCTGTGCAGACTGTGTCTCCTCCTCCTTCTACTAGCCTAGAGGGAAGTTCGAGTGTCCCCTCCTGGGAGATTGCCAATCAAGTTCTTGATGCACTTGACGAAGTGCAAATGCATACAGCAATTGCGCTTAATAAAGCTTCTGCGTTATTCATGCCTAACAAGGGCTCGCGTTGTTAAACGCTGTGGATGGGGATGCCCACCATTGGGTGAGAGGTCTTTTGTGCTTTTCTTCACAAGCAGGAGACTCCACCCCGCTGATGGTCTGTTGTGTTGACTGCCCTGAAACCCCCTGTGTCCCAATCAGACCACTTATTCAGACTGATCTATGCCATGGCAGACGCCTCTAGCTTGGTTTCTTTAATTTCTACCTTTCATGAACTGGCCCCCGCATCAGGCCTATCTATCAATATGCTTCAGGCAGTCTTTAGATCAGGCTTGGATTCAGTTTCCGCTTATCACGAGATATGGTCTACCATCCAAGGATCAGTAGATCTAATATGTGCCTCCACAACCACCATCAACGCCTTAATCTGTCATATTACCCGTTATCAGAAGGCGAATTTCTTGATTGGATTACCCAAAACAGATGCAGATGATGCGCCTATCTCTGATTTAGTGGTAGACTTGGGTACCAATCTTGCCATAACCCCAAGTCCAAGTTGGTGGGCACAGAGTAAAACTATTAATGATTCTGTTTAAGCCCAGATAGAGGACGTCGTTTCCCCCGCCCTCATACTTCCAATTTTTGCTCCAGTGAAAGACCCCGACCTTACCCCCAATATGCCCATTATATCTTCAGTCTCAAGTGAGTTGGTCAAATATTCCAATAAACAAAACTTCACTTATTTCCTTGTGCCTATAAAGATCAGTGTTGGCTCGCATCATGTCTCCTTTAAAGCTCTGGTGGATACTGGAGCTGCGGGGAACTTTATGAGTGTTGAGTTGGTGCAACAATTAAGACTGGAGTTGGATGGGGCTCCTCAGTAATGGTGGCCTCATCTGTTTATTAGTCCTCGTATGTTGTTCATTTATTGGTACCATTTTAATCCACCAGTTCAGCTTCTGCGATTGTTTCTCAGCTGTGCCAAACTTGGTGTTTCCGGTGATCTTAGATTTGGGGTGGTGGCGCCAACAACATGTGAAGATTCATTTAGAGTCAAGTATGTTGTCATTTACCAATGATCATTCAGAGGGAGAATTTCCTCTTCTTGACACCCTCAAGAAGATACAAGGAACCAGCTCTATCACTACCCTGGTCACTTCTGCGGGCGTTCTGGCTGATTTCCCCAAAAGCTTAATGCAATATTGGAGAATCTTTGACATGGAAAAGGTGGATCATTTGCCTAAGCACACTAGGTATGATTATGGGTTTTGAACAACCATGGAGTTGGTGAACATCAACTGTCCATTGTATCCCCATACAGCGGAGGAAGAAGTTGCACTCAATACCTGGTTAGATGATGTGTTGAAAAAAAGGTTGGTTGTTCAAAGAGACCTCACCCGTCACCTCCCCCATCATCTTCACCAGAAAAGCGGATGGTTCTCTCTGTCCCTGCGTGGATTACAGTCATTTGAATAAGATAACAGTTTCTGATCCCTACTAATTGCCTCTGGATCAGACAATCATCCAGGCAATTGCCAATTCTGTGTGTTCTCTAAGCTGGATCTGGTGAACGCCTTCAACCAAATTCGGGTAATGGAAGGGCAGGAATGGTTAACCACAATCCAGACAAAGCGAGGCATTTTTCAATTTTTTGTAATGCCCTTTGGGCTGAAGAATGATCCCAATACGTTTTAATGGATGATTGACAATGTACTGGGTGACCTCCAGTTTACCTGTGCAATTGCATACATTGATGATGTCCTGGTTCACTACCCAACTCCTGAACAGCATGCTACTGACTTGGAAGCAGTGGTGGTCGCCTTGCATAAGGCAGGTTTATTCCTCAAACCTTCCAAGTGAAAATTTTATAAGGAGGAGGTTACTTTTCTTGGGAACCTGGTTCTCAAAGATGGCTATGCAATTCAACCAACAAGTTTTATGCAATCCGAGAATGGCCAACTCTGACTATGCAGAAACAACTTTGGAGTTTTTTAGGAGCCACATTTTCCTAAAAAAATTTTCCCCAGCACTTTCCCAGTTGGCCGCACCGCTCCACCCCTTACTGGGAAAAACGTACTGTTTTTTGGATGCCCAAATGCCAGCAGGCGTTCAAATCGATCAAAGAGGTGTTCATGTCTCCACCCATTTTGAAACACGCTGATCCCACCAAACTGTATATTGTTGCATGCGATGCCTCATCAGTAGCAGTGGGAGCGGTGTTGCTTCAGGAGCATAATGGTCTAGAACATCCAGTCGCTTACTTTTCCCAGAAGTTCACAGCCACGGAGAAGTCTTGGGCCATTTATGACAAGGAATTAGCAGCTGTTGTATGAGCATAAACTCATTGGCGGTATCTGTTGCAGGTTGCTCGCCATGAATTAACAGCCCGCATGGATTACCAGGCCCTTTTGTATTTTGCAAACCCCAAAAATTGGCACATTGGCAGGCCCATACCTATCAGGACCTGTGCAGTTTTAACTTTAAATATGGATTCATAAAAGGTGCGCTCAATGTACTTCCTGATTTCCTAAGACAAAGTCCCGCCCACTGTCCCTCGGAACCAGAGGAAGTGGATCTCATTACCATGATTCCTGCCGCAAAGATCCTGTCGATTGTTCCCCCCATTGCTTCCACTGTTGCTTAGGCTCCCATCACCCCGCTAGTGGCTCAGGTTTTAGCCGGACAATTGGCCTGCCCTGAGGGCGTGGAGTTGGTTGAGCAGTTGGTTCACTCAAATCACAAACACTCCCTATACTCCTTAGAAGAGGGTCTCATTTACTTCTGTTCTCACATTTGGGTTCCCCCCTCCTTCCAATCGGAGGTATTCTGTGCACATCATGATCCCCCCATGGTTGAACATCCCAGTAACAAGAAAGGCATCAATTTGATCAAGAAAACCTTTGATCGGGCAGGTCTGACAAAAGAGGTCCCAGCTTGGATCACTGATTGTGTTACTTGTGCTAGGGGCAAGTTGGATCGCTTCAGAAAAATGGCCTCTTCACCCCTTACAACAGGTGGAGGGCCCATGTACCTTGGTGTCCGTGGACTTTATTGTTGGACTCCCCTGTTCTAACAGGTTCACAGCGGTGATGGTAGTAGTTGATCATTTCACGAAATTTTCCCTTTTTATACCTTGTACTTCCATAATTATGTCAGAAGAAACTGCCCTTCTTTTTGTATGCCATGTTATTTTGATGTTCAGTCTTCCCCAGGAGATCATCAGTGACTGGGCTTCATAGTTTACCGCGCAGTTTTAGAGTGAACTCCTACCAATCCTGAAAATATCCCCCTGTCAATCCACGGCATACCACCCTCAGTATGACAGTCAAACCGAGTGGGTCAATCAAGTCCTCAAACAGTACCTGCATTGCTATGCTGCAGCAGCACAGGATACTTGGGCCATGGACTTGCCCCTCGCTTAATTTGCTTACAATAACGGGACCCACACGTCCACAGGGTTTTCCCCATATGAAGCAACACTGGGTTATAATCCTTCATTTTTGGTCAGGCCATGCTTGCGGCCTGAGGTTCAAGCTGCCACAGACCATACTGCCCACATCAGATCGACTCAAGCTTTAGTGTGGGAACACCTTACCAAAGCCATCGATGACTACAAGCTGTTTGCAGATCATAAGCATCTTCTGGGTCATGATTTTACAGTGGGTTCCTACATTATGCTCAATACCCATCATTTAAGAATTCAAATCCCTTTCCAAAAATTCGCCAGTAAACGCTTGGGCCCTCATTTAGTGGAGGAGGTATTGGGTAATGGGGCGTTCCAACTGAAGCTTCCTGCACATTGGAAGCAGCACCCTGTTTTCCATGTTTCCCAGCTGTCACCCTTCAAGGGTGCAATTCCCACAGAACTGGAACCAATCATTGTCAATAATGAGGAAGAAGCCGAGGTAGAGGCTATCCTGGCATCCCAGAAGGCTTGATGTTCCATCCAATATCTAGTGGCCTAGAAAGGGTATCCGGCCTATGAAAATAGTTGGGTCAAGGCGCGCAATTTCGCGAATTTCATGGACTTAGTCAAATAATTCCATATATCCCACCTCCAAAGCTCCTCACCCCCAAAAAGTTGCAACAATTATGGCTATCAAGTTACCCAAGGCATATAAGAATGTGGCTAAGGTGCAGTTTCCTGGTGGGGGTGCCTTTCATTTGGAAAAAGGAAAGGGTAATGTAAGTCCTGGGGAACGTTCCCTGGCTGTTGATTGGACCATCTTCCCATTCCCAAGTAAAAAGATACTGAAGAGGATGGTGGTACCTCTCATTACTCAGGGCGATCTCGCTCACATAGTAGACAAGCGATGGGTAACAGCTCTTCCACTTCGGATACCACCCCCTTATACCCACACTCACCTCAGCAGAACTGTTATGAGGAATCAGCAAAATCTGTGCCAAAATCGTTGAATTGAAATTGCAGAATCTAATTCAAGTGACAATCTGGCCGATGCCCAAATCTCAAATGGCTGGGAAGGCATGAAGACTGAGGTACTGGCTGGAACGCCTGACAGTTCCAATCCAACTTATATGCTGTTCAAACAAAGCACCCTCCTACCAAGGTAGTTGAGGATCATCCTTGATGATCAGGCTATAGCATCGGGCGCCACCAATGAGGGTTTGAAGCCCCCAGTTGGTAATTTGGGTGTTGCGGCCAATGTGATGCCATTGACCAAATGAATGGTACAGCGACTGAGCATGGGCAGGTTGGGCATCCTGAACCTGTTCCCAACCAAATGGACCCGCCCCTATGTGGGGTGGCCTTAGGGGGATTTCTGTCACTCGTTAGGCCAAATGCCATCGCGCCAACCATCAGAAATGTAGCTGAGCCTTGGTTTGGATGTTAGAGGTCGAACTGACAGTGACTTGGCCAACCGCCAAATTTTGTGATTTCAGTTTTCAAGGAACAAACCCGCCCATTCCCAAACCATTCGCCAGTTAGGTCAAAATTGTATGATCCAATCCTAGCTTGTCAATACCCCAATTGACCACTATTTATCTGTTGCATAGCACTGAGAAAATTGTTGGTCAATTTTCTTCCTTTTCCTTGATATAATTTTGCCAAAAACCCAAAACAATTTTTATTTCTTCTGACCGCATCTCTGATGGCGTTTCCCTGGTGGCCTGTCAGTCTGTATACCGGATGGGCTCTAACAGCACTCTTAGTTACTATGGCCCCCTCCGTCGTCAATTGGGTTCAGCGAGTATGATATTTTTGGCTCAACCCTATTAGCACTAACTTCTGGCAGCAATACATGGGGATCTTGTGGCCATATGTCCACCAATTGCAAGAGAGAATCCGTCTCATTGCCACCCTGGTTGGAATGGCTCCATATACCAAGGATTTTATCGAGACTATCTCAGTTATTCCACCCCCTGCAGCAAGACCCTATGGGTCAGGAGTGGGTTCAGTGTGGTTCATCGTTGGGATCATCCTCACCATGTTGCTGCGCCAACAGTTCGTCATTTCCCAATGCCTGGCTCCATATCAAGTTTATTCAGTCGGCAATGCCTCTGGCATTCTGGCTTGCTTTTTGGGTGCTTATGCATCCCGACTGGCAGGCCATTCTAAACTTCTTCTGACGTTTCCATGACAATATGGAAGGTGCGCTGTCAATGCTTATGAGAATGGTTGATTCAATTGCTTGTTGATGGCGAGTGTTACTGTTTGTGGGATCTAAGTTAGTTCCTCAGCTATCCCTGAGAATGGGGTGATAACCATGATAGCCATACCTGTGCTGAGTTCAGGTATCAGCAAAAATTTTGCATTTCAAAGGAGCTGATTTTCCAATAGCTTTGAAGTAAAGCTTTGATATGACTCTCAAGGACTTCACGTTTAATGGTTGTGGGGAGAAAGTCAAAACTTACAAACGCATGATTAAATTTTGTCCACTGCGTGTGCTTGGTTTCAACCACCAATTTCCCTCCTAGAGTTCGACCACCACGTGCACCTGTGCAGCTGTGTCTAATGTTTTTGGCTTTTTAACCTGAGATCCAACCAACCATGGGTCATCAAGTGCGGTGCTACATATATGACTTCTGGGTAGTGAGTGCATATGTCCCACAAAATTTCCTAGAGAGCTTTTGAATTAATGTCCAGACAAACTCAGACTGCAGATTCCACCGATGACAGTGGCTGTGGTTGGGAAGTTTCAACTTACTAGCTACATTTAATTTGCCATTCCAATATTTCTGGCGAAATGTTCACCACGGTTTTCTTGTCTTTATCCAAGCCACTGGTGTCCCTGGGCGTTTTGAACTTTAGGCGTTGCGAACATTGAACCTGTGCCTTTTACCACAATTTCCCAGACCTTACTTGGCATTGGACGTGTACTCATCTCCCCTTGCTGATTATCAAAATTTATAAGTTTTTTTGAGTTAGTTGCAATTTCTGATTGCAACGGAAAAGTAAATTTTGATGTAAAATAAGCTAAAATATTATAAGTTTGGCACAATTAATTTCTAATAAAAGAAATAAGCTCTTCAAAAGAACGAAAAAATATTAAAAAAATGATATGAGCCAAAAAAGTTATCAAGAGAAGATACAAGTGTGAATAATATTGATCCTTCTAATTTTTGCTGTGAGACAGACATTGACAGTAATAACCTCCTGTCAAGAATGTGGAGGGAAATCAGGAAATTAAGAACTCCAAATTAAGATCCTGAATATGAAAATGGGTTGTATGTGCTAACCTGGTAGCTGGCTTTCCAGGACTAGCATAATCATGAGTAAATCGATTGGACTGGCATGACAGTGTGTCATGAGGACCGCACTCTGAAGAGGCGGTAGTGAGGAAGGAAAGGAAGAGAACAGCCTGCCAAAGGTTGTCCTGAGAATCATTGAGCGCAGATTGACTGTGCTCTGCTAGAAACTAAGAAATTTTTTACCTGTTCCAAGGCAGCATTCTACTGTCCCAATCCTATTCTCACTGGAATCTAGGCAAGAAGGAGGATGTGTTGATATTTTTGCCTAACTTTTCAGCTTCCTAGGTTACCTGCTGGATTGCTAGGGGATAAGTCTCACTAGCAAATGAATTGGATATTAATTGACCTCAATCTCAGGTTAATAATGTCTAGACTTTCTTGGATAATCTTCTGGGTTTGGATCCATCATGGATTGATCTGGGTGAATGCTTAAGATCTCATTGGGCAAAGTTGCCAACAAAATTGTGGCATCTGATAGTTGATCCTTGTTTAATTAACAGGTGTACCAATTGGGATTAGTCATGTTTCATCATTTTTTAATTTGGAATTTAATTAGCAGTTGTGAGGCGAGTGATGCAACTTATAACTAGTGAATTAATCAGTTGGCTAGCAACCTGCTATAATAATTGTAGATTACCATTACCTAATCAGGTCGCTAGCCAAATAAGATTGGTTCGCTGTGATTGAGCAGG
Source organism: Massospora cicadina (assembly GCA_022478985.1). Lineage (NCBI taxonomy): Eukaryota > Fungi > Entomophthoromycota > Entomophthoromycetes > Entomophthorales > Entomophthoraceae > Massospora > Massospora cicadina. The sequence goes on along the minus strand of JAKSZP010009908.1, from coordinate 28,517 downwards.
ATTTTTTAGGGACACGATTTCAGGCTCTTTCTGTTTTAAGTCTTGAGGAAGTCCGATGGAGGAATCTTAACCTGATGGAGAAGACCATTGCTGGAAGAGACATTGTAGGGAAGTTCAATGACAACGGCTGCGTTTCATGGCTGAGGCGCCAAACAAGGGTTGGGCGCCAAATTTCCTCTATAAAATTCCCTAGAATTTCATATTAATTAAAAAGATTCTTCTATTTGGGAAATAAGTTCTATTCAACTTCTATTAACTATTGTTTTAGTATACAATAATTGTGGACTCTTTTGTGTTTATAAAGATTAAGGATTGGATATCCTTAAGAGAAGAAGACCTAAGACATGACCCAGTATCTTTCTTTTGCTTCAATAGCTATATTCAAAGCCAAATTGGATTTAAAAAATAAAAATGACCACTCAAATGAACAAAAGGTTAAGAATGTAGATGCTTTTGACGCCTGCCACCCTGGCATGGGGTGGTGGTGCGCCGCCTTCTGTCTTGTTTTGGCCGCCGCCAAAGCATTCCTGGGCTGGTTCTGCTAGTCCTCCCAATGCCACTTGGCGTTATGTCCCTCCTCAGGACTTGGCCCACCACCTTGCAACCTCCCAGTCGGTGCTCTAGAGCCCTTTGGTGCTCCCTCAGAGCAACCTGCGGTTTGGCCTCCAGGTGGAGTATGGGAATCTTTTCCCATATGCAAGTACGGCCATCATCTAGATGCCACAGCAGTTTATAAACCAGCTGGCTTTATTAATTTTGACCCCTTCAAGGGGTATTGTAATATCAGCTTCTGTTCTGAAGCTGATGCAGTGGCAGTAGCCAAGCTGCCATTGATATCTAAAAATATTCCCCTCCAAACTGTTTGCACTTGGCTTCCAGATGAGGCCACTTTGGTGGTCCAATTTGCTGGGTTGCCCTCTCACCTTTCCTTAAACGCCTCCACCATAAGCTCACTGAGAGTTTGGCTATTTATGGAGCAGACAATGTGGTGCAGTTCGTGGTTCCCAATGGGGCAGATCAGCTAACAGGGCCTCACACCTTTGTGACAATATACCATTTCCATCGCGTCACCCACCTTGTGATTCCCCCAGCACTGTGATCAGATCTGCCCTTGATCACCCATTCTGGGCATGCATCAATAATGGCCGCGCCATTTGCCCCCTATGCTTCAAACTTGACCATTTAAAGAACTAGTGCCCAGGAGTTTCCATCTCCACTGAATCTTTCGCTCCCCCTCCAGCATTGACTCAGCTGCAGCCGTGCCCAATTTTTTTGAGTGGGGCTCAGTTCTCTCACCCCAATCTTGGCGAATTCTGGCATGCCTTATAAAGCTGCAGCCAATCAAAAATTTAAAATTTTAAAGTTTTGGTTGATTTATAGCAACCTGAGTTGATGGCTTAGACAGTTTCAGCTGAGCTGCTTTGGTTGACAGTTTATGGCCAATCAGGTGTGGCCAACTTGGAAACTCTGGTCGCTGGGCCAGCGTTAGCTGAATCAAAATTATTTTGTTTGTCTCAAATGGATTGATGATAGCAACTGTCCATATGATGTCAAACCAGATTTTTCTTTGGAGCAATTCTTTGTATATCCTCCTGATTTGTGGCCCCACCGTTTCCGCCCTAAAAAAGTTTATCTGTTATATAAAAATATTAATATTATGGCTGTTAAAGCTGCGGCTGCTCCTGCCAGCACCTTTCTATTCCAGCAACTCTATAGGGCGATGGAACCCCTGGTTAAGGGTATTCCTATCCCCAATTTCTCACATGATTTTGAGGAGGATGCAAGGTATGAGAATGAGGAGCTCGCTTTTGGGGCAAGCCGCGCCTGCATTGATGCGGCATAAACTTCTCTTCTTGACCCCAATTATCCACAAACCCATTAGTGCATTAGGTTTTTTACTAGTGTACTGGCTCTCATCATTTTTGCTGAGCATCAGCTTACTCAATATATTGAGGCAATGGACACTGCAGGCCTCATAATTAAAATAAAACCCTCATCTATGTTTCCTTATGCCACATGCTGCTGATGCACCAACTCCTATGCTATCTGCCATGGTCTGCCAGCTAAAGCGGGTCAACAGAAAGTTTTTTCAAAGCTCCCTCGTCATCTGATATGGCTTCCTAGGCTGATAAATTTAGGGGCTATATTAGGATTTTTTTTATTTCTAGTTATCCCTTTATTCTGCTCATTTGTAAATAAAGATGCATGGCAGCTCCCCTTTTTGGGTTGGGCACCACTAGTGCTAAAAAAAGGAGACTTAGACGTGAATCTATGAAGACTTAGCGTGACAAGAAGAAAGGCCGGGAATTTCTGAATCTAAGAGTGGATTAAGTTCAGCCAGTTCAGAGAAGAAGTCCCTATGGTTCAAAAAAATCAGTATTTTGTGGATTATTAAAGGTCTAACGTTAGACTAACTCAGGTTTAACTAAAAACTAAGGATAATATTCATCATACTATTATTGCTCACATATCAATTACTATCAAGCAACGCAAATTATGCACATACCAAACCTGTGCAAGTTAACTTTTGAGAACTATCAGTCGAGCCAGATCTTATCATTTGAGGCCAAAAGACCCAGATTTAACACAGGATCAGCTGGGTATTTAATGATCATGAAAGTGGCCCAGGATCAGGATATGATCTTGAGGTAGGATTTCAGTATTGCGCGCTTCTTCAGCCCCTATGACTTAATATGTGGTGAGAATCCCATCCCATTCTCTGTGCATAAGTTTGGCTTCTGTGGCCAGTTTACCACGGTACCATATTTGCTGTTTCTGTCATTATTAGGGGTAGGTTAGTGGCATTGTCAACTGGTAAGTATCAACCAGGCGCCCAAATCTATGTCCTTTGAGAACCCCCACTCATGTGGTGAGTTCCCGCTCATTGATACATTCTCCCCTAACAGTGAAGTAGGTTCTATTTCTGTAATATCTGCCCCACTAATCTACCACCTGATTTCTCTTCATGGCTGTGCTGTATAAAGACATTTTTGACATGAGAAAGCTAAATGCCTTCATCCTTAGTATAAGTATGATTTAGCCTTCCGTGTGACAGATAAATATTCTTTAAGTCAACTGCCCTTTTTACCACTATATAGTAAGAAGATAAGTCCCTGGGAGGTGTGGCTAGATTAAAATGTTCTAGAAGGAATGAGTATTTTTGGAATTTCTCCTCATCCCTTCCCCTATAATTTTTCTCAAAAAAGCTGATGGTAAATGTCAGGATTCCTACCAAATTAGAGCTTTGGATAGTTTGGACAACGTTATTTGAACCCAAACTGTAATGAACCGGAAAACCTCAGTTCTGGCCGCCTATAATAAAGTTCCTTTGGCGCACTGACAAGCAACCAAAGTGGCCTAAACAAAGCAGGAAAGAGGTTTGGAGCACTGACAGCTCCAAACATTTCACCTACTATTGGTTACGACCAACCTCATGATTGATCCAACCAGACCACAAGAAAGCTCCTTGGAAATGAGCAACCCAAAAAGACCACAGGTATGCGAGTATGTGAACCCAAAAATGACCTTTATTTTTATTCAGGAATCATAAGGGACCCGATGACCAGAGCTCAGCTGGGGAGCAACTGACAATGCTCCCCAGGAAAGGACATGCTAGGGTAAGAATTCCAAACTGAGGTTTGGAATGGGCGGTCACGCCTTATAAAGGCAGCGCTTTGGGCCCTCACCCAAGCTATCAATTAGGCTCGCACAAGCCTAATTAACAGCTCAGGCGAGGCACAACCCAATGTCCAAAGCGACCAAACCAAAAAATGTTTAAAAGCAATCTGAGTCGGTTTTGGAAAATCTGAATCTGAGTCAGAATGTAATGAATGGGACAAACCCATCCATTACACAAACTGTCCAAAAAGCTAAAAGCATAGTTGGGGATAATCTATACTAATTTTAAGTCCTAAAATTGGGGTTCAAGCCCAATCTATGCGGCAAATAAATCCCAAATAGGAGATGAGAAATAGATCTTGGCTTAGTATGCATGAATATAGATTGGGTACACTCCTGAATCTCCCATATATTTTCGTTTCTAAGCATAGTAAAGTTTACTTTCTGCTTTTCATCAATTTCAAGTTAAAATTAGTATATTTTACATGAATTTTCTTACTAGACTGAGTATCTGTTATAAGACTTCTTAACCAAAAGAAGCGCAAAGGTACTATCCAACACCCTTGAACTTTGGGTCCCTTGGACTTAAAATAATAAAAGAATATGTGGTACCAACCCATGGTCCTGACAAAAATTGTGCTCTCTGCCAGGTATATCTCAAGTTCATGTTGACAATATAAAAATAAACAAAAAGATAATGAACAATAACAATTTGGCATCTGATCTCTTCTTAGATCAGGAGCCCCTTAAACTCTCAACTAACTTACCTGCTATGAAACACAGGATAGAATAACAATTTCTCACCCTTGAGCAACACCAACTCAAACTTTGAGATGCAACCACTGAGTTTATAAGAAAAATTCGGCAGTCATACCCTCTCATTGCCACCAAATTGAGCTTCATGCCACCAATGATTGGGTAGACTCAATTATTGAGGATATTAACACCTTAAAAACTAAAGTGAACGCCCTCCAACCTTATGAAAACTCCATAAATATCAGTTCCTTTTTAGGTAAAAACGTTCTCCCAATGTCAGTTAACAATGTTCAGCCTTTAACCCCCCAGTAGCACATTCAAACTATCATTCAAAGAGAAGCATGTCCCAGGCGAAGGGATCATCTCTTTCTATTTTGTTTTGAAAGTGTTAGGGAAGAAGTCACTGGCACCCAGCGTTCAAACATCTAGATGTCATAGTCGTGTAGTTCAAGACATTATGATTCTTCACCTGATGCATTACAGGACTTTTAATGACGCCAAGGCTGCCTTGCTATGGGAATTTGAGAGCGACTTAACTTTGTTTAACTAAAAGCAAACTTTTATGGATACAAGCCTTAATTGAGGAGAAACAGCCACCGTTTTTAATTACCACTTTTTCCTTAAAACTCAAATGGTGGTTGCAGGAAAACGTCTTGTCTTAGATGACTCTATCACTGCTTTATTTTCGGCGTTTAAAACATGCCTAACATTCTATCTTATTTTAAAGCAGTGAAGTCCAAATGGATGTCTCTCCTTAATGATTTATGAAGCTATATTGGAGATTCCAGCTGAACTACTCAAATCTAGAGGGCCCAGTTGGACATTTGCCCTCACAGCTGAAGAATAAGAATGTCCTGGGTCGAATTCAGCTGAAGAGGGAAATTTCAGCATTTGCGATTTTCTGATGCAGTTAAGAGCTTATTTATTGATAATAAAAAGGATGAAATTGAGGAATTCAGCCAAAAATCCCTGGCTGATTCTTGGTGGAACCCCATTAATCAGGGTAATACGAGTTCAAAATCTCTATGGGCACCAAACGAAAAATCAAATGGTCAGATTACTCCAACAACACGACAGACTTCAGGGCTACCAATGGAAGGCACTCCCCCCACCACCCCAAAGTCCTTCAATGCACCTATGTGGGGACCCCCCTTTTTATAGGATTGGTGGGGGTCCCCCAAGATGCAAGATATTTCTTGGGTAGTAATTGTCTTAAGTCCATAAAAATGTTACCTCACAGGTATATTATAGCCAATCAAATTTTCTCTCCTTTCATTCCGCTGCCCTGAAGCGAGTTCCCAAGTTCTGATTTACTATTCCTTCATATTTCCTTATTCAGATTAGGTTAAGCTATTATGAACATATCCCTGAATTCCCCTTGACCCATGAAATACTTTATATACTAAATGGTCAGAGGTTGAGGGGGTCACTTTTTCCTTTTTATTGTGCTCCTAATAAAATTCTTGAAAATCCTATTTTTTAGAGCTCTTTATTTATACTATAATTTTTTTAAAGCATTTGTGGAACCCGCTGGCGTGAAGCACCTTTTGAGCAAAAATCAGCTTGTTTCCCAAAAAATGGTGCTCACTACAGGGACCCCTTTATAGCCAGAATCATTTCTCTTGAGGAGCAACTCTCCAGCGCCTTATTCCATCTTGAAGAGCTGGAGCAACGCCATTTAAAACTCCCTCTAAAAGAAAATTACTCCTGGCGAAGGAAACATCAATACTTTTCTGTATGTTTATGAAGCTGCCATGTATGGTAATTTGATAAACAAAAAGTTCAACACATCCTTCCTTATTATTTACCGCGTAGCACAGAGAGGATAGTGCCTTACCTGGACCTTTAACACACTTGGGCAGAGGTGAAGGAAGACCTTTTTGCTGAATTTGGATCCAAGCAGAGTCTACTCAGGAAAAAACAGGCCTTTATGCGCCTTAGAATGTATGAGGGTAAATAACTCCTTACCTTTGCTAAACAATTTTACCTCGCTGCACAAAGGTTAACAACTTCTAAAATGCTCACACTTGATGATGCTATCGCCGCCCTGTTAACTGGGTTAGCTTCTCAGCCCTCTCTAGCTCGACATATTATCTCAGTGAAATGCCATTTCAAAAGTAACCGTGATTTAAAAGAGGCGTTAGTAGATGTTGTTGATTTTCATTCATGTGCAATGACAACGGAAGCTGAAGTGAATCCTCCAGCTCTCATGATTGAAGAGTTACCTTTAGTTAATCAGTTGGAAGTAATCCCTCCAGTGCCTATTCTCCATTCAAATTTGGGTTCCTCCGTGAAACTCAGGAAGGATATCACTCCTTTTAATGAATCAAATCCCTGTAAGGTAGTAATAACCATCCGTCCGCACAAGCTCAAAAAACTGCTGTGCCTACCCCTCCTGCTAAGCTGGTAAAAGCGTACTTAAGGTTATTCAATCTACTGTGGCCATCTCTCCTACCTCCATTGAGTCCTTACCAGTTGTTTAGAATCCCTTGGGGGATGATCTAAGGGGGTTAAGATGATTTTTATTACTAAATATTGGGAGTCCCAGAAGAGGTAGAGGTTTCTGATCATTTGAACGCTGGAGGAGTAGACGAGACCACCATTCCTGAGAACATACCTAAGTCAAATTCTAGGGTGTCCAAAAGTGATTGACAATGCCAGTGAAGGTGACCAATTTTTCTTGGCTTGATTCGACCTCTTCAGCGTGTTCATCCCTTACAATCCATCATGAATAACTACCCTGAGACTGCTAAGAAACTCACCTCCACCTAAAGGCTCAAGGAGGTCTTAGCTTTGTCACCTAACTTTGGAGGGACCCTCACTAAGGTTGAAGTAGTCATTCAAAAGGTCTGAATATTGGCCATCTTGGACACACTGGCTCCCCAGTCAACGTGATCTCCATTAAGCTTATCAAGAAGATAAAGCTAGCGCCTGACTTGGAGTACACGCAAGAATTTAAGACTGCAGGCCCCCATAGTACTTGTGCTGTTGGGGCAAACTCTTCTCTTCCCATTCGCTTTGGGAAGCTTATTTTATCAGCCCCCGCTGTGGCTTTGGAAAATAATGCATATTATATGCTCATCAGCACTCAATTTATGATTGAGAATGAGGGAAGAATCAACCTGAAGCAAGGTTACCTCTTGTTACTCAACTATGAAGTCCCATTAGTCTTATCCAGTAAAGACTCAGGTAAGCAAGAATCCTCTTGCCTAGTTGTATATTCCCTCTCATTTATACCTTTGCCTTATACCACTTCTGGGCGCAACACAAAGTAGTTGCCTGATTCAGTGGATGCTAGGGAAGGTATCCCTTTTATGCTGCAGACAAGTCGTGATTAAGCCTGGTGAACAACGAGTGGTTGACTCAAAAGTCACGCTTCATATCTCACGCCACTGTTTATTGCGCCTCATTAGTTCTGAGGGCATCAGTCCTTTGGAGCCTCGGGTGTTGCCTGGCATCCTTGACCCAGCTTACCAAAGGCCCATTACTTTGCTGTTGGGGAACTCACCTCAAATAACATAGTTGCGGAGAAACACCAGGAGATTGGCAGAGGCTTGTTAGTTCCTGTGGAGGATATCAAAAAAATTCACTCCATTGGTTCCATGATTGTGGGAATCCAGCAAATTCTTGCTCGCTGGTGCTTGACGCCTGCTGGATTCCACAAAAATTTCTAAAAGTTAAATAAAAAGCGCTAATAAAATTGGTATTTTTATATTTTTATTATCAGCGTGATAAAGGTGAAAAATGATGACCCTTGACATCTGACTATCTAGTAATTAAATTAATTCGAGAGTTGGTGGGAATTCAGAGATATGTTCAGAATAGCTTAACCTAGTCTGAATAAGGAAATATGAAGGAATAACATATCATAATTTGGGAACTTGCTTTAGGGCAGCAGAACGAAGGAAGAGGAATTATGATTGGCCCAAACATACCAATGAGGTAACGTTTTTATGTGCTTGAGTCAATCCTCATATGAGAAATTTCTTTCACCTTGGGGGACTCCCACCAAACAAATAAAAGGCGGGGGTCCCCACATAGGTGCGTTGAAGGACTTTGGGGTGGTTGGGGGAGTGCCTTCCAATGTTAGCCCTGAAGTCTGTCATGTGGTTGGAGTAATCTGGCCATTTGATTTTTTGTTTGGTGCCCATAGAGATTTTGAACTCGTGTACCCTGATTAATGGGGTTCCACCAAGAATTGGCCAGGGACTTTTGGCCAATTTCCTCGACTTCATCTTTTTTATTATTAATAAACAAGCTCTTAACTACATTGGAAAATTGCAAATGGCCGAATTTCCTTCTTTGGCTGAATCCAACCCAGGACATTCTTATTATTTAGCTGTGAGGGCAAATGTCTGACATCACCACCCTCAAGAATGTTGAGGGAGAATAAGGTCGGAGGAAATGGCCATGTACACGATTAATAGTAATACCTGTAGCTAAAGATTTAATAGAGCACACATTTACCCTTTTGTAAGTGATGGTGAAGGGGCCCTCCCATATTGATCCAAGCTTGCCGCTTCTAGGGGTGGTGCAGTTATGGTAGTATAAGACCATATCAGATACTTGTAATGTGGGCAGGGGGGTTTGGAGCTCATTTGAAGCCTGCCCTTCTTTTGTCATTATTTTGGCTAGATTAGTCATAGCCTCAGCTTGGAATTGGATGATGCGCTGAGCTAATCTGCGCATGACTCTTTTAGGTTCCTCAACTCTAGAGGAGAATACATCTTTGACAAGAAGAGAAGGTATTCCTGATCTCCACCCATGAAAGACTCAGAATGGGGACATTTTCAAGGTCTGATGATAACTGATCTGTTAAGCCATAAGGGAACTGGGTAAGGATTGATCCCAGTGAAGTGGATCAAAAGAGGCCATTTTACGTAGGATGGATAACAAGGTTCCATTGGCTCTCTCCACAGTCCCATTAGTCAATGGATTGTATGGAGAGGAGAAAAGTTATTGAGCCCCCACGGAGGTGGCAAGGATTTTTACTACTCTGGAGGTGAAGTTTTATTCATTATAACAGAGTAATACTGAGGACAGCCATGTTGAGAGAAAATACTATGATGTAAGAAGGTGGCTTTGGCCTTAGCCGTTTGAGAAGGAAGAGCTACAGCTTCCACCCACTCAGTGAAATGGTCAATGGCTACCAGGATAAATTGGTTGCCACTAGTAGTCTGAGGGAGGGAACCTACTACTTCCAGACTTATGGTGTGAAAAGGTTGTTGTGGGGTAGTTGGCTGATATTAATACCTAGTCTTAAATCTGGACTGCTTCCCACAAATAAGGCAGGCTTCCAAGACATCAATGATAGATTCCATCATTCCATCCCAGTAAAACCGATTCTTAATCACTCATAGTTTTTCCTTGACCCTCCATGACCAAGGGTGGAATGTGCTTCTAGGATAGCAGGTATACGCTCCAAAAGCCGAAGGTAAGGCAGCCATTTTGTTCCCACCTTATTATACAACTTCCCGTTCTCCAACTTGGTGTTATAGGGGTGTCAGTTTAACACTTTCTGTACAGGCTAAATATCATTTTCCCAGACATTGGGGGTTATTTAGAGGTCATGTAGCCTCTCCACCTCACTATTATCCAAGTGAAGGACTGGTAGCTGAGTCAACCCATCAACGTTCATGTGACAGGCTTTAGCACAGTGTTTGATCTTCATTTCATAAGGCTGGAGCTTTAGGGCCCAACAAGCTAGCCAACCAGTAGGATCCTTCATGTTTTGTAACCACTTTAGAGATGCATGGTCGGAAATTACAGTGAAGGTGGTTCCATAGAAAAAGGACGTTGGTCCTTTACAGCCAACAGAACAGCAAGGCACTCCTTTTCCATTACACTGTAGTTGTGTTCCACCTTTGACAGCATCTTACTAAAATAGGATATAGGATGACTACACCGTGCTCATCTAATTGGGCTAAGATGGCCCCAACGGCATAGTCTGAGGCATCAGTGAATAAGATTAGAAAGTTTATTTTAATCAGGGTGCCATAGGATAGGATTTTGTTGTAGTAGTTGTTTCATCGTCTCAAAAGCGGCTCTTTGTTTATCACCACAATAGAAAGGGGTATTCTTGGTTAATAGCTGGACAAGGGGCTCACTGAGTTGGGCAAACTTAGTGATAAACTGATGGTAATACCCCATCATCCCTAGAAATACCGAATATCCGGTAATTTTTAGGGCCCAGCATTTTGAGATGTCTTCACCCTTGTCCTGAATGGGTTGAATCCCTTATTGGTAAATGGAGGGGTCAAGGAAATTAAACTTCCATTGGAAGAAGGTACACTTAGAGGGATTAAACTTGATATTAGACTTATGCAACCGTTGAAACACCTCCTTAATGTGATCAAGATGTTCGTTTAAGGTTTTTGAGAACACCGTGATGTCATCAAGATAGACGATGACACAAGTCAACTTGAGGTCCTGAAAGATGTGATCCATAGCACGCTGGAACGAGGCATGTGCGTTGCACAATCCTTAGGGTAATCGTGTGGGTTGTAAGAGACATTCACTACAAATAAGAGCGCATTTCTGATCTTGAGGAGAAAGGTCCATTTTCCAATAGCCACTGGCCAAGTCCATGGCGGAGAAGAAGTTAGAGCCAGAGAGTTGGGCCAGGGCGTAGTCAATGCAAGGGATAAGATAGCTATCCTTCTTAGTGAGGCTATTCAACCTACAGTAATCCATGACTATATGATGACCTCAATTTTCTTTTTAATTAGTAATTAGAGGTGAATACCACGGGCTTTGTGAAGGAACGTGTAGCCCCACGTCTAGTAATTGCTGATGCTCTGTCATCATATGTTGCTCCTCCACCTTAGACTTACAATAAGGTTTGGACCTTATAGGCCGAGCATCATCCACATCAATGGAGTGGCACCAGCCCTTCATGTGGCTGTAGTTAGTTTCCAATTTGGAGAATATGTCACTGTATTCGTTTAACAAGGTATGAACTTTTTATGACTTCTCTAGGGTCAACTTATCCGAAATTTGAACATCTGGCAAGGTTTACACCATGTTGTCCAGGATAAGCCCAAATCTGACATAGAGCCAACGGAGTAGATATGTTCAATGTACTCCACAGGGACTAACAATCCTCTGCCAATCTCTTAGTATTTTTACAACTATGTATTTTGAGGTAAGGTTCCCCAAAAGCAACTTAATGGGCCCTTGTAGGCTTGGTCAAAAATACCAAGCAATACCCGAGGCTCCAAAGGACTAACACTCTCAATGCTAGTGAGGTGTAACAAACAGTGGCATGGTATTTGAAGCGTGGCTTTCGTGTCAACCACTCTTTGTTCACCTGTCTTAATCACGACCTCACATGCAGCATAGAACGGGATACCTTCCTTAGCCTTTGATTTGGGCAATTTTTTGTGTTGCGCCCAGAAGTGGAGTAAGGCAGGGTTATAGCTGTAAAGGGATATTCGACTAGGCAAGAGTATTAATGCTTGATGGGTTCTTTATTTGATAAGACTAATGGAACTTCATAGTTGAGTAATGAGAGAAAACCTTACTTCATGTTAATTATTCCCTCATACTCAATCATAAATTGAGTGCCAATGAGGATATTATATGCCTTATTGTCCAAAGCCACAAAATGTGCTGATAAGATAAGCTTCCTTGGAGCTAGGTAGGGTAAGCTGGAGCCTTCACGTGGCGCAACTGAGGAAAGCTTTTGGAAACATGAGTGATTAGCCAACACCAGAACCCAGAGAGGCGCCCTGGAAAGGTCCGGTAGTGGCATGGATGGGGAGTGGGATGGAAGCTAATGACTGTGACCCAACCTGTTCTCGCGGGTGCTTCCAATCTCCTTTGGGGGGAATATGGGTAGGAAGGGGGAGGCAAGAGTCGGGCATATAATCTGTCACACTACTTTCCTACAAGGTGGGGCGCTGCAAAAGCAGGTCTCAGCAACAAGGGTGGGGCAATCCAGATTAGCTGAGCTTCAGCTCACCTGTCTACAATAATCACTGCGGTTTTCTAGGTTGGCCTGAAACCTGGATAGCGGCCAGTAACTTATGTGGGCTTACACTGGTGCAGCGAAAGGCGAGAGCACTCATGTACCAAAATGACAGACTGACCTGAAAGGGCTGCAATGGTTCTCATACAAAAAGGGCCCGGAGAGCAAATTTCATCACAAAACCAAACCGGAGAGACCAACTCTGTTAACAAATCAACAGCGGGGGTGGCTTCTGCTGCAGAGGGGGCTTCGATCTCATTTGCTGTGGTGGCAGCTAATGGATTTGGTGTCAGAACCAAGCTTTTTGAAGTGGGGAACTCTGGACCATCCAAGGATCTGACAGCGAGCATGGTGAAGAGCCTCAAGAGGGTTCAAACAGTGGAAGTGAAGACTGGATGGTCTAAGGAGATGCTCATGGTCAGGGTGATTGAGGTGTGTGGGTTCGCCCCAATCCATATTTCACGTTTGGCTCCTGGGTTGAGACTTATGACCTTCCAGTCCAAGCCTCAAAAGGAACAGGTTTTGGCTGCCAGTTTGAGCACAAAGGATGAGGATGCCGTATGTCTTGACATCGGCACTGAGATTGGAAGGTTCATTATGAAGGAAATACCACCTGTGATCACTAAAGGAGCCATGATATCTCAGCTGAAAGGCTTTGCCAGTGTTATCTCATTTTATGAGAACAAGCTGGTAAAGAACTTGAAGCAGAAGGACGGTAGCTTGAAAAAATTCACTATAGGATCTAGGGGACTGGGCTTGAAGGTTGAAATTTTGAAATCATACATGGAGTTGCCTCGTTCAGTCACTGTGGGGACCTGGAGTGTTCCTGGGGTACCGCTGGACAGGTGCTTTTTGTGTGGTGCGAAGGGGCATGTCAGAGCCAAATGTCCTCAGGTTTAACCTTCTGCGGTAGTGGCTAAGCCTAGCGGGCATATCGTGGGGGTGCCAGTGATGGTGCCCTCTGAGAAGGAAAAGTTGGCTCTCCAGAAGGCGTTGGAGAAGCTGACTGAGATATCAGCCAAAGCAAGGGAGGAGGCTGAAGCTGGCATCACTTTGGAGGCGGTGACTGGAGTGCTGAAAAGCGTGAGGAAGGTCAACAAGGAGTCAAAATGCTCCTGGCAGGCGAGGGAAGCGATGAGACTCCAAATTGAGCTGAGTAGCGCTTTGGCACAGTCCGCAAAGGACATTATGTAGGCGGTTGCCTCCTAAATGGATAGGGTTTTCCCCATCACTAGATCACATAAGAGGCGGGCGACCATAAGGGATGTGGGTGTGACAGAGCGCGCGAGGACTGTAGGGGAAGAGGCGGAGGTGAGGGAGTGTTGCCTGCTAGCAATAGTGGGCCAATGCCTTCTAACCCAATGCCTCCAATCAAAGCAGAGGGGTCTATTGAGGACCCTGGCAAATGCAAGATTCTGGAGGATGCTGTGACCGAGCAGCTTCCACACCCAGCTCAGTCTGGTACTGAAAAGGGGAGGAAGTAACGTGGTCCCGCTAAACCAGCTGAGGTGGAAGAGGATGGGGACCCCCCAGATCCTGACACCGAGGCCTCTTCAGTTTTGAACCTATGGCGATCAGGGTTGAATTTGCTAACGCGCGGGGTCTGAATAGACTCAAGCAGAAGCATTGGGTGAAACTCCCATTGCAACAACATGGGATAGATATTGGCTTCCTCACTGAGACTAAGTCCAAACCTAAGGTGGAAGAGGACTAGGCTTTCCAGTTCCCTTAGAAACAATCATTTTACTCTCATTTGGTAGATCAATCAAACTCAGATTCACCCTTAGGGGAGGGAAAGAGGGAGGGGGAGAGACCAAGGGGTGGTACCTTGGTCTGGTGGGCGGACAAGGTTAAGGTGTTGGATAAAAGGGTATTGGTTCCTGGAAGGGCAATGCAATAATGGCAATGTTTTGATAGGAATCAATTTGGTTTATCAGCATATATGCGCCCAATTCTGGATCTGAACTGAAGGCTTTCTTCCAGAAGGTCGGCCTAAGGATTCAGGAGGAAGGCATTGGGGGGTCGTTAGTGCTGGGGGGAGACATGAACTGTGTCTGCTTTAGGGATGACAGGGTTGGGGCTTCAGGCAACTGGAGCTCTGACACTGGAGCCCACGAGTTGGCCAGTTTAATGATCAATATTGGGCCTACTGGATGTGTGGAGAGCTGGCCGTGGTGAGGAGGGAGAGACTGGATGGACTCAAATCCAGGGGGATCATTTCTCCCGCATTGACCTTGTGTCAGTGCCCCAGCCTCTCCTGAGTCGCTGCAAGTTAATCCTTCAGGAATCATGATACAGGTGCTTCAGACCACAGGCCCCTGGAACTGCAGATTAGTGACCTTTGGGTTGCTTCTGCAGGGAAAGGGACCTGGAGACTGAACCCTGAACTCTTGAAGTGGAGCCCACTTCAGGATATCATGAGGAAGAAGGTGAGGTGGTGGAGAAGCCAGATTGTGGGGAAGCCAGATGCACCAGCAAAATGGTTGCAGATGAAGGCTGATCTCAAGATGGCTTGTGAAATCTTTGGGAGGCAGCTAGGGGCCATGCGTTCGAGGTATGAAACCTTGGAGAGGAGCTTCAAAAGTACCTGCAAGCAGGCCATGGCCATGGGGGCATCTGCCTACACGGCCAAGGCTGAATTGTATGCAAAATCAATGGGAGCCTTCATGGTGGACCGCCTCAAACAAAGGAAGTCTAGATGGGATGAGGATTCTAACAGCAATGTGGCCTTACTCCGCAAGGCAGTAGGGGCATTCAGACCTTCAGCAAGGATCTTGTCACTTTGTGATGGGGGAGTTGAGGTGAAGGATGCAGCTCGCATGGCTGAGGTGGCCAAATCCTACTATGAGGACCTTTATGGCCCCTCTGAGAATGACCCAGAGGCATCCAAATTACTCTCAAGAGGACTGGGGTACTGCCAAAGGAGACTCAGCTGCACCTATGTAGCAAGATCCACAAATCGGAGGTGTCAGACGCCATCCACAAGGGCAAGAATGGCAAGGCTCCCCCAGGAGGATGGGTTGATCTTGGAGCTCTTCAAGTTATTTTGGGCAGAAATGTCTGAGATGCTTGCTGAGCTGTACAACCAACTCCTAGCCTCTGGTACAATCGAGCTGGCGTTTTCAAAGGGTGTAGTGGTGGTGTTGTATAAGAAGGGCGATCCCTCCCTCATGGAAAACTATCAGCCTTTGACCCTGCTTAACGTTGACTATAAGATCTTAATGAAGATCCTAACCAATTGACTAAAGGGGGTTGTGGCAGATGTTGTTGGGAAAGAGCAGAATGGGTTCATCCAAGGACGCTCAATTACTGACAATTTGATGCTGCTTCACCTGATAGAAGAGTGGGCAAGTAAACAGTATGACCAGAGGGGGTGGCTACTGTTTCTTGATCAAGAGAAGGCGTATGATCGGGTGAATCATGAGTTTCTTTGGGAAGTGTTAAGTAGGGTTGGAATCAAGGGGCATTTGCTGAGACTGCTTAAAGCGATTTATGAGAAGGCCTCATCAGTTGTCAATATCAATGGGGTCCTCTCCCACCCATTTAGGGTGTGTAGGGGCGTGCGTCAGGGAGACCCTCTATCTCCCTTGTTGTTTGTTCTTGCAATAGAGACCCTTTCAGTGGCTCTCAGAAAGTCAGACTGGAGGAAACTTACCATCAACAGCGAGGAGTACTCTCATTCAATGTTTGCAGATGATACGTGGATTTATGTTTTGTCAGAGGAGGAGGAGAAGGTGGTGATGAACATTCTGAAGATGTACCAGAACGCAAGCAACGCTAATGTCAATCTGTCAAAATCCAGGGATTGGCCCATTAGCAGAACGGCGACGTTGGGTGTGGCACCAAAGAGCTCGATCCCCTGGATGGCAACAGGGGGAGTTTCTGCATCTCAGGTGTCCCATCCCTGGGCGAGCGTCGCCACACGAAATTTGGCTCAAACTTGAAGCAGACCTTAAAAAAGCATCTTGGAAGTGGCAATGGCTCAATTTATCTTATCGGGGCAGGGCCATTGTCATGAACACTTTCATTCTTTCCAGATTATGGTACATTGCCAGATTTGTTCCACCGCCAGCATCTTCCATCAGAAGAATACAGAGTTCAATCATCCAGTTCATTTGGCGAGGGCGAGCGTCAAAAACCAGTTACTCTAACTTGTTTCAGGAGGTGAAGAAGGGGGGCATCGGTCTTATTAACTTTGGGAGTATGATCAAAGCACTGCAGCTGAAATGGATCGCATGGGTCGCTCGGGAGGGAAAATCCATCTTTTGGTCTTTATTACTGGAGGACTACCTCTCTAAGGCTTGCAAGGACAGTTTGAACAAGGATCTTGGTGTTATCTGGGGCATCAATCAAGGGGCCATTCCATGTGCGGGGAACCTACCAAGCTACTGAAAGAAGAACTTTAGAGCTTGGGCGGGCAGCAAGAGTAGATTAGAGGGTGGAGAGTGGACCATTAAAAGGATCCGGGCAATTTCCCTCTGGGGAGGAGCTTGGGGACTGGAGATGGAACCTCGTCAGCGCAAGGCCTTCAAGCACTTTATTGGGGTGGTCCACCGGGGGGACATCCTTGATGGCGATGGCCAAAGAGTGCTTAGGGTGGAAGCAGCCAATAATTTACCAGCACCTCCAAGGGGCTGGTAAGGAAGGCATGGGATATTGTGGAAGCAGCTGAACTGCCTTCTTGCTGCAGGGAAGAAATTCCTTCTCTGGTTGCATTAGAGGCTGGGGAAGCCCGTTCAGAAGGTCGTGGAGGTCAGGATCAGTGGGTGTTCCCGCGAGGAAAAGAAGGCTGGAGATAAACCCAGATGGGAAAGCCTCTTCGTCCTTCAGGACTGGCTCAAGTGGGGGGATGTAGCGGTGTCTACCTCTAAGATTTCACAACCGCCAGGTTCCAGAAGCTACAAGACAGAGATCTTTGCTCGACGTACTTGTCCCAAATCAATTGCAAAATGTGACCTGGCCTTATGGACCTGTGGGTGAGGAAGGTTAAGGGATGCTGGTCTATACCAGTTCAGAACTTTCTCTTCCAACTCCGCAGCAACATCCTGGTCACTGGGGCGACTCTGCATAAGTGGAGTAAGCATAAGGAGGATGACCTTCTGAATTCCTGTAAGGTGTTTGGAGGGGTGGAGACAGCAAAGCACATCTTCACAGAGTGTCCGGCAGTTGATGCTGTGTAGAGTAGTGTTCTCCTTTGGTATGAAGCATACCAACTAGGGTGTAAGTTATCCTCTGGTCATCTCGCATGGCCAGAGATCCTGACTGCGTATGCCCCACCAAGTCTGCTTGCAGACAAGGAGGGGTTCAGGGTCTGGTGCACGATATGGGGGAGGTGATATATGGTCTATGTCTTACCAGAAACCAGCGTTGCTTCCCTTCAGAAGGAATCCAGGCAAAAGCTCCCTGGCCATAGTCAAGCGACGGCTAGAAATAGCTGTAGAAAGCTATGGAAATCATCTTTCCTCAAGTACGTCCAACTTGGGGGTCAGTCTGGTATCAGTCCTCGCAGTAAGGATGAGAGGCATATCTCTGAACTGGCTGGGCAGCCTTTGCTACCTGGTATACCAAACAGCAAAGAATATGTCAGTTTAGGGGTGGTGTGAGCCACCCTATCCGCGGTTGGGCCCACTTTGGTGGTGCTTAGATTCGTGCAGCCCCAGTGCGGCGGGGGGCAGTACCCCAGGTTACATCCTGCAAAGTTGCCTGCACTGGGTGCCCTAATGGGCACACAAAAACTCAAAGATAAGCTTCCTAATGTGAATGGGAAGAGAAGAGTATGCCTCAACAGCACAAGTATTATGGGGCCTGCAGTCTTAAATTCTTGCGTTTATTCCAAGTCAGGCGCTAGCTTTATCTTCTTGATAAGCTTAATGGAGATCACGTTAACTGGGGAGCCAGTGTCCAAGATGGTTAATATTCAGATCTTTTGAATGACTACTTCAACCTTAGTGAGAGTCCTTCCAAAGTTAGGTGATAAAGCTAAGACCTCCTTGAGCCTTTAGGTGGAGGTGAGTTTCTTAGCTTTCTCAGGGTAATTATTTATGATGGATTGTAAGGGATGAACACGCTGAAGGGTCGAATAAAGCCAGGTAGGAATTAATCACCATCGCTTGCAGTGTCAATCACCTTTAGATACCCTAAGATTTGTTTGAGGCACGTTTCCTCAGGGATGGTGGTCTCATCTACTCCTCCAGCGTTCAAATGATCAGGAACCTCTACCTCTGCGGGCCTCCCAATATATAGTAGCTAAAATTGTCATAACCCCCCTCAAATTCGTCTCAAGGGTATTCTCAACCACTAGCAAGGCGGCAATGGAAGTAGGAGAGATGGCCACAGAAGATTGAATAGCCTTGGGGCACGCCTTTACCAGCTTAGCAGGAGGGGTAGGCACAGCAGCTTTAGTGAGCTTATGCGGATGGATGGTTATTATTACCTTACAGGGCTTTGATTCATAAGAAAAAGTGATAGCCTTTTTAGGTCGCACAGAGGGAGCAGGTCCCAACTGATCAACTAGCGGTAGCTCCCCAATAATGAGAGTTGGAGGGATCACCTCATCTTCCTTGTTTGCTGCACATGAATGGAAATTGGCAACATCTACTAACGCCTCCTTTAGATCATAGATATTTTGGAAATGGCGTTTCACTAAGATATTATGCTTAGCTAGAGATGGCTGAGAAGCTAATCCAGTTAACAGGGCGATGATAGCATCATCCAAGGTGAGCATGTTGAATGTTATTAATCTTTGCGCAGCAAGGTAAAATCGTTTACCAAAGATAAGGAGTGGTTCATCCTCATACATGCTAAGGCGCATCAAGGCCTATTTTTACCTGAGTAGACTCTACTTGGATCCAAATTAAGCCAAGAAAGCCTCCTTCACATCTGCCCAAGTGAGCGAAGGGTTCAGTAAAGAACTATCATCTCTGTGCTACGCGGTAAATAACAAGGAAGGATGTGTTGAAATTTTTGTTTATCAAATTACCATACATGGCAGCTTCATAAACATACAAAAAAGTATTAATGTTTCCTTCACCAGGAGTGAATTTTCCTTAAGTGGAACTTTAAGGGCGCTGCTTAAGCTCCTTAAGGCTGAATAATCGCTGGCCAGTTGCATTTCCAGAGCATCTTATTTTTTTGTACAGGAGTCCCCTGTAGTGAGAACCATTTTGTGGGAATCCAGCCAATTCTTGCTCGCTGGTGCTTGATGCCTGCTTATTCCACAATAGTTTATAAAAAAATAAAAAGCGCTAATAAAATTGAAATTTTTTATGATTTTATTATAAGCGCAATAAAGGTGAAAAATGATGACCCTCAACATCCAACTATTTAGTGTTTAGTGTAATTTTAGGGAACACAACTCGCCATCTCCTCCGGTGCTTTTCTATCTGAATACTATCAATTTTAGTAATAAAATTTATTCAAAATAGTACAGTTTGATAATCAATACCCGGTGAGATGAGCACGAGTAGTAAAGTAAAGAATTGGGTGAACATGGTAAAGGACAGAGGACCTAGCCTGCGCCGCCCAAGGGTATTAAGCGCACAGGAACAAACAAAAGTATCAGCAAAAAGAAAAAACCTGAGGTGGTGCACCCTGCAGGTTTTGTGAATATTTGGTAAAATACTGCAGTTACATGGAAGTATCCCGCTCACAACCACTGTTGTTGGTGGAACAAGGGATACAAGTTTTCCTGGGCGTAGAAACACTGACAATGTGGGAAAAGTTTGGCGAAGTCCAACTTAAATTTTTCTTGCATGTGGTGTAATTAACAACCCATACAATCCGCAAAGGTTGGGTAGACCTTGGGCTCAAAACTGCGGAAGAAGCAAATGAAGCAGCCAAGTTCAGAGTGGTACTAGACCTTCCTGAAAGTCAGTACTTGGTATCAACCAAACACATATGTTAAAAAAATCCAAAGATATTTTTACAATCTTTGATTACCTTATGACTTCACTTGAATGCACAGTAGTTGAACAACATTTCCAAGAAGTCTTGGAAGCCTACGGAAAATTAAATAATTAAAAATGCAAAAATTCCAGCTGATGCCAACCCTTACCACTGGGAAGGCAATCACAAATAATTCCCCAAACCAGGAGGTAGTGGAGGATAAAAAAAATCCCCTCACATCACATCCTTCACTATTGATGGGAAAAAATCCCAACTATTCCACGCAACAGTAGAGAGCGCACCCCCATATGCAACCACTTCCAGGCCTTTGGACACAAGATTCATGCTTTCCCCATAAAAGAAGGCCTGAAAGAAATGGAATTCTGTGAGGAAGAAATGGGCAAAGATGACTCAGAGTACGCCAAAATCACAGATACCACACAAGCATTCAACTGGGGAGAACATGGGCAATATAAAATAATTAACCCAATTTTCCTAAAAAAGAATGAAAGATGGCCAAACAAGCTTGCAAGCTGGCCACAGCCAAAGCAAAGGTCTTGGCATAATCATCCATATCACCAGAACAGATCCATAAAGACATGGACGAACTTGAATCAATGAATTAATCAAATCCCGTGGAAAACCAAACAACCAATCTGACCATATTGAATTTGGTGGAACCTGATTCAGAAATGAATGCAGCAAAACAGGGGTTCAACGCCCCCCCCCCCCCCCCCCCCCCAAAATTGAAGTGCATAACCCAATAGGGAAGGAAAATCAACAATGGAATGTGCAAGAGAATAATATGGCCAATAAGAGCACACAAGTGCACCGCAATGATAAAAGGAAACCAGCAAAGGCAAGAGAGGAGAAAAAACAGCGGCAACAAAAGGGGCAGAATACATCCCAACTCTTACTCACAGTTATGCTCTCCACAGCAGAAGTGCAATGGAGAGTAATGTGAGGGAGGGAGTAGGGCCAGGGGCCCTGCTAACTGCAACTGAGGTGCATTGGGCGTCTCAGTAGAGATAGGGATGTTGAACATAGCGGGACTCAAGTCCTTAACATCCCAGGCCAAGAAGTTGAGTCTCCTACAAAACCCACCTGTGGATATCTTGATGGTGAAGAAAACCCACTGTCCACAGGGAGAAGAGGAGGCATGAGAAAACATGCTCCTCCCAACAATATCATTTTGGTTGCAACACTTTGGGGTGATAGTATACGTGAACCAAAACTTTAAATTTATAAACAAAAATTTGTTCCTGGATGTCCGCATACTAGCCATTACCTTCTCATGGCACTCTGAAGTGCACACAATAGCCAATGTGTATGCACCAAAATGTGCACCAGGGTGACGAGAGTTTTTAACAGCTCTAACACAACTTCATCTTGCAGCAAACACTTTTGTCATGGGAGTCTTGAACTTCTGTATTAACCCAGATACTGACTGATGGCCATACACAACGGAGGTACCACAAGGGTAAGTGAACTTTGCGTACTAAAGGCCACCCTGGGACTATATGATCTGCTACCAAAAAGGTTATCCCTACTACAAAACATGACACGCCCACATTTACACAACGGTGCGCTTATTTCTATGTCACAGATAGAGCTAATACTCACAACATTAATTTTCTGCTACCAATTTCAAAATTCAAAACTACAAAAATTGAATTTTCTGACCATCAGCTAGTTTCAGTATCCTACACACCAGTGGAAACAACTACCCAAGCACCCAGGTGGTGCATAATATGCCAGAAAGTTTAGCCAACTTGTAATTTCAATCCTGGATGGAGGAAACATCCTCAACCTGAGGTCCTCAAACACCTTTCTGCTTGGACCCACTAACCACCTGGGAAAATTTTAAAAAATTAACAACTCAATAAATTAAACACACAACATCTAGAAGATAAAAGGCAGCTTCATCCATCATCAAGCACACCTTGACAGAAATTGACACCTGAAAAACAATGTCCCATACACAGGGTACAGCCCTGCATGGGGTTGCAGATGGGCAGAGGTTTCTGCTCAGCTGAACACCCTGATATGTGAACACCAACACCGAGTTGGGGTTCAATACAGAGAAAAACATAAAAGATGGAGAAACTTGCTTGAGCTATTTTTTCAGAGGTTCCACGCCCCGCAAAAATACAATAGCTTGCACACAGGTCTGACAATTGGACACATCCATAGTGAAAACACCATAAAGAAGTTGCAACCAAAGTGCACAGGTTTTTAAAAATTTATATAAATCCAAACCAAACTAAAAAAATTGAAAAATTCCTCGCAAGTGCACATATTGACACCACAGCTCAATATAACAATTTAATTAACCTAATATCACGCGAGGAAATATGGGAAGTAGTATGCAGTACATCAAGAGGGGAATGCCCTGGACCTGATGGGATTCCTTATGATTTTATATAAAATATTTTAATAACATTTCTAACATCCTTTTAGCTTCCATGAACAAGTGTATTATGAAAATATGCCTCCTACCTGAAGGCAAAAAAGCTTACACTGTCACATTATTCAAAGAAGGAGATAGACTAAACCTATCCAACTGGCGCCCAATCTCCCTCACCAAAGCAGATACAAAAATATTCACAGAAAATCATGGCCAAACGACTAGGAGAAATTGCAACTGACGCGGTATTCCCATCACAATATGGATTTGTTCCAAGAGGATCCATTTGGGACAATATCCACACAGTTGCAAATGTCTGTCAGTCCAAAACCTCTGGAGCGCTTGTCTTCTTGGACCAACCGAAGGCATATGACAGGGTGAACTGGACCTATCTTAGGGCCTGCCTTCAAAAATTCAAACTCCCAAATAGATTCATAAACTGGGGTGATGAAGTTCACAGAGTCAGCCACCATGGCTGTGCATGGAGCAGGCTTCTTAACTAACCCAGTCATCCCATCGAGAGAGCTTAAACATGGAGACCCTTTAAAACATCTACTTTACAATTTTAGTTTGGATCCTCTAATCCAGAATATAAATACACTTCTCAATGAAATCAATGTTAAGGACAACCACCAGTTAAATTGATGGCATTCGCTGATGACTGTGTGTTGGGAATATCCAACAATCAGGATGCTTGCAGAATTATGAAGGTAATACAAGAATATTCAGCCATAAGAAACGCATCACTTAACACTGAGAAAACGGAAATCATATTCCTGGGGAAATATCAGACCCATTGGACGCCATCTACCCTGGGCAACAAACTAATACAAGTCAAGACTCCTCACCAGACATAGGAGGCGAAAATCAGCAATAACCCCACTAAAACTTCCCTTCACCAACAAGCCAACAGCTGGACCTGTCCGTCACTTGGGGGTATGGTTGGAAGCAGGAGGTTACGCCAACTCCATGATGGAAAATCAACTTCTAGATAAAATAACAAAACGCATTGCCTCCTTACATGGACATCAAACAGGTCTAACAAGAACGGTCACGGTAGCCAACTCTTTGATTCTATCAATCATATGGTTTACGGCTCATGCAATTGCCTTTTCACTGGCCTTCTTTAATACAATTCATGCCTTATTACAAAGATGGCTTTGGTCCAACCACAACCCCCCTGTACGCCTCAAAACCCTATTGGGCTCTAGAAGGAATTGAGGTATGGGGCTTACTAATTATATAGAGCAAGCGACCCATATACTAGGATCATGGATAGCTCAGGTGACTAGCCCAGATCTTTCAAATATACATTGGGCCATAACAGCAAGATATAACTTTACACGGGCACTCCAATTAAGCAACCCTGATCACCCAAACACATTAATCAAGTATCTAGTGTCCCATTCTACAGCTGCAGGACCACATGGCACTCTTGCACATTTCAAACAAATACTCTTAGCCATGAGAAGAGCATAGTGGATGATTCACATATGTGGCCAGATCAGTCACCGAGGATGCCCAAGGCTAACTCACAGACAGGAAATCAATGGACAAATAGTCACAGATAACATAATATGTAGAAATCAGAGTACCAAAGCCAGGATTGATTACCTGGACCATATGGATATACCATACAACCTGGAAACCCAAAGAAGAGTATGGAGATACACACATCACCCACTACTTCAACCCAGGATAAGAGCACATGTGTGGAGATGCATGAGGAGAGTATAACACAGCAGAACGGTCAAATACCACTCATACCTCATGTACAATATGTGGTCAGTATGGAAGCCTAGTACACCGTTTAGAACAATGTCCAAAATCAGTGGTTTTATGGAAAGAGTTCATGCGCCTATTATGCCAAGAAAGTGGACAACCATTCAGTCTAGCTAGGAACATGTTCGCTCTAAACATAGAGTCACCTATCCACCCATCCTCCAGGCGTTATTTGCAGTAATAGCACTATGGTCGATCCTTTTGATAGTACTTGAATCATGTACAGGAGCAACGCCTACAATCCAAGAAGCCATCAATCGTTTCCACTGCGATATACTGAAACATTTCTAAGCATGGACATTTGGAAACATGACCCCACGTACCAGAAGGACAATCAATACATGATTCCCCATATGGTTCCTAAAAGTTGATCCTTTCCTTCACACATGCTGCATCCAAGAATAAGCCAGCATAACCCCCTATCGTCCTAAACTTGGTGGTCCTGGAGCCAACAAGAGGGGCCCTTGAACCCTCTAGGGTGTCTTTAAATTTTCCACAGTTCATTAGTTTATCCTCACTATATTATAAGTGCTTGTCCCCTGGTTGACCTTCCCCAAATACATATAAAGTAATTTGAGGATCTAGGGGGATTTGGGGATATTTTTGGAATAGCTTAACCTAGTCTGAATTAGGATATATGAAGGCATATTGTATAATAACTTGGGAACTTGCTTCAGGGCAGCGGAACGAAGGAAAAGGAATTCTGATTGGCCCAAACATACCCATGAGGTAACGTTTTTATGAACATGAGTCAAACCTCATCTGAGAAATTTCTTGCACCTAGGGGGACCAACACCAAGCATATAAAAGGTGGGGGTCCCCACGTAGGTGCATTGGAGAACTATTTTGGGGTTGGGGGAGTGCCCTCTGATGATTTCTCTGAGGTCTGTGGTGAGGTCAGAGTAATCTGACCATTAGATTTTACATTTGGTGCCCATAGAGATTTTGAACTAGTTTTACCCTGATTAACGAGATTCCACCGAGAATTTGCCAGGGACTTTTGGCCAATTTTTTTGACTTAAAAATAAATTAAAATCTCAAACTTTTCTTTCTCGTTGCAAACACTTTTGCAACCCATTCAATTAAAGACTATATCTAGTTTGATAATCTCATAGAGGGGATTAGTCTGCGCCCATGTCTGGGAGCAGTTGGGCAAGCAAGGCAAGAGGAGCAGGTGGAAGGCCTGCAGCCTCTAACGTTTGAAAACGCCCCAGAGAATCTGGCGGAATAGAAAAATTCTAAAAAAACCGGTGGTCACAATTTCCCCGGAGATACTCACGTGGCAAGCACGATGCAACCTGTACATCAACACGCCACATTCCCAGCCACTTTCGTCGGTGGAATTCGGAGTCTGTGTGTATCTGGACATCCAAAAAATGGCCCTATGGGAAAAATTTTGTGAAGATGTACACAAAATTTTCCCAACCGCGGTGTACGTTGCACCTCACTCCATGTTGCGTGGTTGGCTGGACCTAGGTTTCAAAAGCAAAATAGTAGCAGACAAGGCTGCAGAGGTGCGTATAGTGGTTGACCTCCCCGAAGGGCAACAGGTTGTTGAAACTAAATGCACCAGATGGACAAAATCAAACCAAATTTTCCTCACATTTGACTTTAGGCCTACTACGGTAAAACGTGACATTTTGGAGCAACACCTGAAAGATGGTCTCGCCATATACAGCGAAATACAATCTTTTGAAATGCA
Organism: Massospora cicadina; assembly: GCA_022478985.1. Classification (NCBI taxonomy): domain Eukaryota; kingdom Fungi; phylum Entomophthoromycota; class Entomophthoromycetes; order Entomophthorales; family Entomophthoraceae; genus Massospora; species Massospora cicadina. The sequence goes on along the minus strand of JAKSZP010009908.1, from coordinate 2,399 downwards.
ACATTTCATGCTGATGCCACACCTGTGCACCGGCAAAGCCATCGCAGTTCTGACCCCAACTGAGGAGATTGTGAAGGACCTAACCCAGATCCCGCACTCCACCTTTATTGACATCGCAGGGCACACCACCCACCCATTCCGGGTAACCGTGGACAGCGCGCCCTCCATTTGCACCCACTGTGACGTGTTTGGCCTTAAGGCGCATGCATGCCCCATCAAAGAGGGTGTCACATTCCAAGAGCACCCCTCGGCAGCCATGGCTAGCGGAGAGGCGCACTATGAACCAACCGCAAGCACCAAGGAGGCTTTCCTGTGGGGAGCACAAGGCTGCTACCTATTGGTAAAGCCCATCTCCCCGCAGGAGCAGAAGAAGGCCAAGCAGGCCCAGAGGACCGCGGCTAAGGAAGTGGCCAAGGCCACCACCTCCATCCCACACTCACAACGCCAGGAGGACATGGAGACCTTCGCGGTGGAAGCAACTCGGGAATCCATCACCCAATCAGATTGGGAGGCCCATACCAAATGGGCCACTCAATCTGAGGATCTGATGGGAGATTCAATCTCACCCAATTGCTGCACCCAAGCCCCGGTTGAAACTGACTTAGGACCTATCCCAACCAAAAAAATATTTTTTGCCCCACTCGTCGGTGCACTGAACTTATCTGCACCACAAAAAATTCGTCTGACGTCAGGAAAACAAAAAGCGAAGGCCAAAGCCAATGCAACTCTTTCCGCAAAAATTAACAAAAACCCTGATAGCGTTGCTGCTAATACCTGCACTGCTGTGAAAGCCCGTGGGGACCTGGAAGAGGCTGGTGGGCTCGGGGGCCCACCCCCTCACACCTAAGGTGTGTTGGGGGAAACCTTCACTCTAGGGATGCTGAATATCGCTGGACTCAAGGCCTCCCCATCCCGGGCTAGGAAACTGAGTTTTTTACAAAACAATTTATCCGTGGATATCCTGGCCATCCAGGAGTCCCACTGTCCCTGAGGTTCCGAGGAAGCTTGGAAAACAATGCTCCTACCATCCCTATCCTTTTGGTTGAAGCACTGTGGGGTGCTAATTCAGAAAAACTTTTTTCAAATTTACATCTTCAGAAATATTCCTAAATGGCTGAGTGCTCATTGTCACCTTCTCATGGGCTGATGTTGCACACACAATCGTCAACATTTATGCCCCGAACGGTGCACAAGAGCGTCAGGAATTTTTCTCATTGGTCAAATCCCTCCCGCTACCCCCTGATTCTTTTCTAATTGGCGACATGAACTGTTGGCTAACCTCACCAACGGACCAGTGGCCGCCCTAACCTCACGCTCCACAGGGTCACGTAGAACTACGCGTTCTAAAAGCCACCCTTGGGTTAATGGATGCACTGCTGTGACATGCCCCACTGCTTGGAAACATGATGCGTCCCCACGTCCACAATGGCCAATTAAGGTCCATGACCCGCATTGACCTTATTCTAGCACCGGCAAAATTCCAACCTCACATCTCCCACTTCAAAACAACAAAAATGGAATTCTCTGACCACCGACTGGTCTCAATAACATACCACTTACCCATCACAGTTGCAAAGGCCCCACATTGGTGCAAAATCCGCCCCCCAGAGCTCGCATCGCCGGGATTTTTCATGTGGGTGGAAGAGGCAACTTTGCAAAATTGTTTGTTGCACCGTTTTGCGCGGACCCCATTCCCACATGGGCAACTTTCAAAGAAGACACCATCCGCCACTATCACCATCTCTCATCCAGACGCTCATGAGACACATCGGCGGTTATATCGCGCGCGCTGGCAGAATTGGCCCACTTGGAGTCCAACATTCTAGCCTCAGGATATAGCCATGCATGGGGCCAGAAGTGGGCGGAGGCAGCCGCCCACCTCAACGCACTTGAAAGGCAACACAAACATCGGGTTTGTGTCCAATACAGGGCCACACGCATCACTAAAGGCAACAAGTGCACCGCATACTTCTTCAAAAAATTTTTTGCACCACACCAGAGCGTGGCCTGCACACAGGTGCGAAGATCGGATAATTCTATTGTGGACACACTGGCTGAAGTGGCAATCGAAACGTAAAGATATTACTCTGAGTTATACTGAGCTGAACCAATTCAGCTGGCCGAAATGGCGGAATTTCTCAACAGAGCTCATATCTGCACCATTTTCCAATACCCGGAAATAATGAATTTAATTACTCTGAACAAATTATGGACTACCATTTGTGGTGCGCCAAACTCAAAAATGCCCAGGCCCAGATGGCATTCCATATGAGTTCTACAAAAATATTTTAAATATATATCCCCATTGCTGCTAGCCTCACTCAACCAAAGCCTGTTGGAAACGCGCCTCCTACCAGGAGGACATGAGGCCTTTACGGTCACACTCTTCAAGAAAGGGG
>JAKSZP010009907.1:0-39117 GCA_022478985.1 Massospora cicadina | reverse complement strand
CCCTGAGCTGATTTAGTAAGTTTCTCCATGTTGGAAGAAAGCTTTTTATTGTTTAATTTAAGTGGTTTGAATTGCCAATTTTTGTTATTTGAATCCAAGTCAGTATTGGATCCTACTAATACCTTATCTGGGTTTTTTGCGTTATAAGCAAGGATTTTCTCACCCTGTGAGGCCCCAGTACCCCTGTTGATTGAGGTTCATTGGGGAATATTCCTGACTCTGCTGTTCTCAGCATCAGGCCTCTCTCCTGGAAGGTTACGCTTGTCATCAGGGTGTCAGTGGCATTGATCCTAGGGATTTGACCCCATCATTCGCGCTATTTGTTAGGGCTCTGTGACCCATCAACACATTCGTTCATTTCGTTGTCATTTGTGCCACCAGTGCATTACTTGGCGCATACATGGTGTCACGCACAGCCCTGTTTCTAGTCATGTCAGGGCTTGGGCCAGTGGGAAGGTCGGCGGATGGTTTGTCCATCTCAGCAACCTTGGTATTATTCTTAGTAAAACTAACTATTGGCGTGGGCAAGTCGTCCATTTCTATGTGCTGTGCACAGATGGGTGGCTAGACTTCCTTATGTTTGGTTGGACTTTGTTCACTTCTCTATAAAATGCAGTGCGTTATGACAGTTGGTTTCTCTCTCAGTTCTTGTTCAATTCACTTTTTGCTATAAAAAGTGATATTTGTGAGAGAGAAGAGTCCAGATTCCAACTATTGGACTTAAATGTATTATCGGAATTATTATTCATATCATATTTCCAGACTGAACCATCTCAAATTTGATTAAATCTCATGGCTGAACTTTGGAACTCCTTCTCCACACTCTTATTGGTAGCCCTAAAGGTAAGGACCATATGGCAGTCAGGTAGGACCTTGACTGTTACAGGTGGGCCATTTGACCCCATGCTAATGCATTTGCCTGCAGGGTGCAAAATGCTAGGTGGTGGAGCACCGCTACCCCACATTAGAGTAGCAGGCTGCTGATCTGTGGACATATCATAAAAGGGCGTGGCCAGATGGCTGTGGTAAATTAAACTTTTCTAAATTAAAATTGCTCAAAAGTGAACTCAAGTAGAAAGAAATTTCATTTGGGCTTAATCTAATATAACCTTTATTTGTATTTGTGAGCAAAATTCTATAAGTCAGGTTGGAAGATGGCGCCAACCTCAAAAAGGGTTTTATTGAGGATTCATAATTTTTTAATTATTTCAGATCTTTAGAGCTTTTTCTAAAGGAGTTCTTTTTTCCCCATTTTTTTCAATTGTTTATCTATCTAACTTTATTAATAACATTTACAAAACTCATGTTACATACCCTTTTATTATACAGATAGCTTATCTTTATATTTTAAGTATTTTTATAATGTTACTTTTATACAATTACAATTTTAGTATGCTTTCAAACTACACTTTAACATCAATCTCTGCTGGTTAATGAAAGGTTGATAGGCTAATATTTTGGGTTATGTCCTAGATCTGCATCCACTAGATTCTCTTAGATTTTTTATATGAAATTGCTATGATTATTACATATTATATATTCTTATACATAGTATCTTACACTTTATTTAAATAATTTAATTTTATTAATAAAGGATATAATTTGATCACTAATTATAGAAATGACAGGCTTATTAGTGACTATTCAAATTTTAAATTTCTATATTATGCATCAGATCTAGGGTTAGCATTGCAGATAGATATGCAAATAAATCCAAATACTATCACTATTATATAATGTACCTTAAAGACTCACAATAACCCAAAACAATAAGTCTTGGTTGTTGAGTTACATATTTGGCTCAGATGGTTTGATTGATTGCTTTACATTTTTTTTAACTTAACAGTTTCTTTCCTAAATAACCCTACTCATATGAATGATTATTTGAATAATGATACTAACTATCTTGTATATATAACAAGTTGAACAAAGTAGTACTATAGGAATATGGTTTTCTCAACAAGGTATATTATTACAAACATAATAGTAACTGATCCTATATGTTACTAAAGGGGTGTTTTTTTTCCATATGATATCAAGTTTTGGTGATTTACAAACCTAAAAGTTGTTGAGAACTATGAGCTACTGACTCACCTCTACGCTTCAATGTTCCTGGCTCCACCACCAGCTGCTCCAGTATAGGGCATTGGCAAAACTTTTTTTTAGCATTTTTCACCACACTGGAAAATGCATTCAGACTAGTTCTATAATACACAGGTTCTCTCCAATGTGCCACAAATACCTAGCCAACATAACCATTTAAGGGTCCATACAATTGACAGGAAAGCTATTACCAGTACTGTGTACATGCGCTATGTCTTGAATCTACAATATCGTTCCTGACCACTGTCCCTATGTCACTTATCACAACCAATATCCCTTGTCACCAGGACAGCTCTAAGAGGGAGGCCAATGCTTGGCCAAACATGTTATTTGAGCTCATGATCCAGAATAATTAACAAAATTAAATAAAAACCTATATTATATAATTCTTTTATATACAAATAGCTTTGCAAAAAGTAGAAATAATTAAAGCTTTGAGACCCTAATTCACTCTTAAAATATCATTAGCTTGAGAGTTACTTAGGCTTACAATTAAATAGCTACCTAAGGAACACAAGCAATTGTATGATGCAGCTGTTCACCCCACCAACAACAATTTAAAAGGATCAAATCATGAAAAGTCAGCTGGATTTGTAACAGTTTTTCAGTCCCAATTTATCTGAACTTGCGTGACTGCACCTTGACATGTTTCCCCATGGGTGTTGGGATGAAGGGGTGTTAAAACACTCATCCTTGATTTTAGAGGCAAGAAGATCTGAAGTTCCTAGGTGTTAGATTACAAGTTTATTTTTCTTTAACGAAAAGTCTTCACTCAGGATATAGTTTTTGAGTGGTAACTCCCATAGAGGATTTTTATCCCTTAATTAATAGAGGTAGGTCAAATAAATAATGGCAAAAAAGAGTAAACTTTATTTATTTTGAAACAGGATTCTATGGGAGATCAGGAGGTTTTTATTGGGTAAATCTTCAAGCATTTCTGAGACAAGATCTATACTCAATACCTCTTTGGGGTTTCTGCAGCATTCTGGTCACTTCTATCAAACAGAATTCATTCACTGCATAGATCAGGTTTGAACCCCAATATTGGGAGATTTTAGTCAAGTAACAATTATTTGCATAAGTTGAGGTTGAACCCCAATATCAGGAGCCTTGAATTTAGTTGGGGATTATTCCCAACAATAGTTTTGACTATATCTTTGGATTGGACTTGATTCCCTTTGTCACACACACACACATCTTTAATTTGGGTAGGAATCCCAACAACAGCCCCTCTAGATCTTGGTGCAGGGGGAAATTGGGCGGAGATATCGACTATGTATGTGATTTATCACAGTTCCCTGGGTGACCTCCATAATTAAGTATTCATTACCTTTTTTATGGATAACTTTGTAGGGCCCTGACCAGTTGTTTCCAAAATTTTTGTTGTGACCAACATGTTTTTAATAATAGAAAAGGACATGATCATCTGTTTGGAAGGTGTGTAGAGGATTATGCTTATTGTTAAACCAATTAGTTTCTTCAATAGTGGTAGCAGATAAGATCTTAGAAGCCAGGTCCTGAAGTTGGATAATTTCATTGGTGATACTTTGCATAGTAACTTTGGGGGCTTTGGGGGAAGCTTGATCTAACATGGCTTGCACTTTAGAGGGCAGCTGAGATTCCTTCCATACAACGCTTGGAAGGTATACATCTTCATTATTCGATAATAGCTTATGCTATAGGCCAGAATTGCACTAGGAAAATATTGGGGCCAATGAAAAGGGTTGGGAATAGCCATTATTGAGAGGGTTGAGGTTAGAATACCATTTACAAGCTCTACCATTCCATTGGTTGCAGGATTTAAGGAGTGGAAAATACCTGAGTAAATCCCATTAGTTTGGCAAAATCATTCAACAGTGATGATCAAAAATTCTGACAATTATTAAATAGAATTATGTTAGGGCACCCATGCTGGGTGACAATACAATTATTTAGGAACGTGGCGATAGCTTTTGCCAAAGCAGAGGGTAGAGATACATCTTTGATTTACTTAGTTAAATGATTAATGGCTAGAAGGAGGAACTGTTGACCATTAGAGGCTCGAGGGAGGGTACCATAATGTCAATACTAATAGTATGAAAGGGTTTACAGGGTGGCCTAACTGGATGTTGAGGTTGGGAATTAGATCCAGCCTGACTTTTACATACCAGACAGGAATCAAGTAAATATTGAATTATTTAAGCATTCATTCCCAATTTCATTAAGTCTTGAGCCACTGATAAGTTTTAAATTCCCTATGGACAACTTGCAGATATTCTACAATATGATGTCAGTATGAGCTGAAGGTTGTATGTAGGGTAACCATTTTTGAGACATGAGTTAGTACAGCTTGCCATTTCTAGATTAAATATTCGCTGAGTTTTTCACTAATTTTTTTGAAGGGTCAGGGACTCATATTTCCATAAATATGGTTAGTTTAAGAGATTGTAGAGTCAATCTTACTCAAGCTCAGTTAAAGTTAATATGGGGAGCCTGGATAAGCAATCCACATTTTGGCGTATGGGCAATGGTCAATGGATGGTGAGAAAATTGTAGTTTTAAAATTTAACGCCCATTGGGCTAACCTCCCATTAAGACCCTTCATTTGTTGCATCCATCATAATGAAGCTGTGTGTTAATTATGGAAAATGATTCCTGTATAATTAAGTCAGATTTACTTAATAGCCAGTAGTACTGTCAAGCATTTGCATTCCATAATGCAATAGTTGCGTTTGGCTCCGGTTAGGATTTTGCTAAAACGCTATGGGATGATCCACTAAGTTTTCATTGTGCTGGGATAATATAGCTCCTATAGCTATAGACTAACATTGGTAAAAAGTAAAAAAGTTTGTCAAATTTAGTATAAGTACTGGAGAACGAAAGAGATCTACATGTAATAGGGCAAAGGCCAGCTGTTGCTCTTCTTTCCATTGAAAGGGTATAATCTTCTTCAAAAAATATACTATAGGCTTGGAGGTATTGGATAAGTGCGGAATAAACTGGGGATAATATCTCACCATCCATAGAAAACCTGTACATCACTTATGGATTTAGAGGGGGTCATCTTAGAAATGGCCATGACCTTGTCATACATCAGGGATATTCTGCCTTTACCTACCTTATGGCCCTAAAATACATTTCACTTTGGAAAAAGAAACATTTTAATCCTTTAGTTTTAGTAAAGATTGACGTAACTTCTGAGAAAACTTTCCTTAGATGAGCCATGTGTCCAGTAAAAGTTCTTGAAAAAATGGTGATATTGTCAAGATAAGTTAGCACACAGGACGTTTTAAAACGCACAAGAGTCCATCCATGGCCCATTGGAAGGTGGCAGGGGCGTTAAATAACCCCTGCGGCATTCAAGTGGGCTCAAATAATCCTTTTCTTGAAATGAGGGTGCATTTTTTACAGCCTTCAGGCAATAAGACGATTTTCCAATTCTCACTGGAGAGATCCATAGCCAAAAATAATGGGAACTTGAAATTAAGCGTAAGGAATCATCTATAAGCGGCAATGGGTAGCTATCTTTTCATGTAATAAAATTTAGTTGGCAATAATCCATGATAACATGGTGGCCACCATCCTTCTCTCTACCAATAAAATGGAGAAGCCCATGGGATTTTAGAAGGCACATGTAATCCCGCTTTCAACAGTTGCTGTAGCTATATGGCCACTTGAGCTTCTTTGACTTTAGATTTTCTGTATGCTTGAGATATAAATGGAGGGTGATATTGGTTACAATTTGTTAGATTACTCTCAACATTTTTCCATAATCATCTGGCCCCAAGGAAAAAGTATTGCAATACTTCTCAAGGAGGTCTTCAACAATCTGGAGTTTGTTAGGTTTGAGAATGTCTCCAATACTACTTTTGACCAGAGCTATTGTGGGTAGGGGATCAAACCTTAATCTTGAGAGGAACCAAATTACATCAAAATATTTTCAATGGGACATGGTTTTACATTAGCGATGGGGGCATACTGAGGGACTTGTAAAGTTTAAATCATTAGATCCCCTATTGTGATAGATATAGATTTCCTGTATGCAGTATCCAAAATCCAAGGCATGTCAACACTTCCTTGATAGAAGGGTTTAGATGACCACTTAGCTCCAAAACTTGATCAGGATTGATGTGAATATTGATCCCCATATCAATGATAAGTTGAGAGCCAGAAGGTATATTAGTAGGATGGGGGCATATAGAGGTATCCCATCCTCTGCGTCCATAGCCTCAGGGGATAACTTAATTTTCCTCCCAAGACTTGATATTTGACTTTACAAATAAAGAATATGATTTTTGAGGAGGCATTTCTTGTTTTTGGGGCTCCTTTAATTTTGACTGGGAGTTTAAATATTAAAGATATCTGATATTTTTTAGAAAGGGGTATTTTTTGGTTGATAGTGCAGGTGAACTCCTGCACCAATTCAAATCAAAAATCAACTTGTAATTATCATTTTCTAACATCATAACGTGGCAGTAATTAGAAGTTTTCCAAATTGGAGAGGTAAGGTAGAATACACCTCTTTTTTATTTAGTACTAGTGGTGCCCAACCCAAAAGGGGGAGCCGCCATGCATCTTTATTCACAAATGGGCCAAACAAAGGGATTATCATAAATTAAAAAATGCTTAATATAGCCCCTAGGTTATCAGCCTAGAAAGCCATATCAGATGGCGAGAAGGCTTTGAGGAAACTTTTGTCCAGCGCCCGCTTTAGCTGGAGGACCATGGTGGACAGCATTGGGGTGGGAGCATCAGCGACATGGGGCATAAGGAGGTATAGTTAAGGGTTTTCTTCATTAATGAGGCTGGCGGTGTCCATCGCCTCAACATATTGAGCAAGTTGATGCTCAGCAAAAATGATGAGAGCTGGCACACAAGTAAATGACTTGATGCGCTGGCAGGTTTCAAGATAATTGAGGTTGAAAAGAGAAGTTTTTGCTGCATTGATGCAAATGCAGCTCGCACTGAAAACAAGCTCCTCATTTCATACTTCGCATCTTCCTCAAATTCATGAGGAAAATTGGAGATAGGAATACCCTCGACAAGGGTCTCCATTGTCTCCTGGAGCTGCTGGTAGAGGAGGGTAAGTCATAATACACCTCAATTGCCCTAGTTGACTTATAACCCGCCGTCCCATATCCAGCTTTGTAAATCAAATATGGAGCCATTTATAATATTTCCAGATAAGTTGGAAAAATATAACATTAACTGATGAACTAGTACCAATTACAGTCAGGACTTTAAACTTTTGAACGACTACCTCTAATTGAACTACCAAAGAGCTGAACTGAGAATTAATGGCTTTAAACTTTCGTTAGGTATTTTTAGAAAAGCAGGTGGAGGATTTTTCCGCGGCCAAACTCAGGGCTTTTCGTTGTGTTTTTATGCTTTTATTAATAGTGCATGGATTTCCATAGAGGAGGTGACCGCCAAATTGTTTTGGTAATTGGCCAAAGTAAAAATATGAAAGCTGAATATTTTTAGCTGCTTAGATAGAAAGAGATACATCAATTTCTGCAGGCACAGCTAACGCAATACATCCTAAAGTGCTGTTAGAACTAGAGCTAGAACTAGGAGATTGAGGAATTTAATTGTCATCAGCAATGTGAGCCTCCTTCCCTATACTGACTGATATTTTGCCACCTTACTTCCAAGAAGTGACAAAAGTCTATAGTGTAGTTGTGTTTCTTGCAATAAGTACAAATAATTTGGGTGTAGGCAAATTGGGTGTGAAACATCTAACACTTGGGGCCGTGGCTTATTATTATTTTTATAAGATCAAAGTGAACCAGTGGGTTTAAATAATTTGTCAGGAATCTCCAATATTGCTTCATTAATATGGAGGAGAGACATCAAGTCAAACTTCAACGATCTAAGATAGACTAGAATATTATACTTATTTTTCAAATGCTAAAAATGAGGTTCTGGTAGCATCATCTAATGTAAGACAATCCCTGCGACCAACGTTTGAGCCTAAAGATAAAATTAATGGGTGAAAACATTGATGGTCACTCCCTGATTAAAGCTCATTCCCACAAAAGAGTTGTTTTTGGTTGGATAAGGTTAGGTCGCTCCCAAATGTCCAAAGTAAGGCAGTCTTGGATTCACTTTAATTCTGGCAATGTATTAGATGGAAACTATAATATCTTTAGCCAAATGACTAAGGCTTTTTGTCAGGTATTTGAGCCATTTTTGTCAGTGGCTTCTTCCATAGCACTTTTTATAACAATATAGGAAAGAGAAGATGCTCTATTCTCCTGGGACATACTTCTCTTTAAATGAGGGTTTAAACGTGCCACTTGGGGGTGGTTGAGGCTGAATGACATGAACTGACACTGGGGGTGCTTCTTCACCTAAAGAGGAGATGTTATATTATGAATATTCGTGAGGATGAAGACCGTCCACTTGACTTTGTAAGTCGGTAATTTCTTTGATTGATAAATATACCCAATCATGGGTGCACAAAGAGATGATTTCATAGAAACTAGCTGATTTAACTGCCAAATTTTGTTTTTTAAATCAATGAGCACAACTTGAAGTTCAAGTTGCTGTTGCTCAGTGGCAAGCATTCTTTGCTCAAATCCCCATACAACTGCGGGTAAAGTTGCCAAGTTCCAAAGGCGTTCTGATGAGCGTTTAAGGAAACTTTAGGAAAGAACTGCACTCTATCCCAAGTGATTTGCGCTCCTTGGGCTATGCATCCTAGTTGGACATCAAGATCTTAAAATTGCCAAATTAACAACTGGAGGCGTTTGTTGGTAATTCCTGGATCAGCTTCAAATCCAGAAGATCCCCATCCACAAGCTTGTCCATCAAACCAGGGGCTCTACACTCGCCAGGCATCCCCAGTGGTCCTAAAGAGTGGAGATTGCCATAATCATCGCATACTTTATAGAATAATTCTTCCAGAAAATGGAGGCGTTTGTCCACGGAGGTCATGAAGTTATCAATTTCAGTTTGTACTTAAGGGTACAGTCTCTTATCTCATTATAAATGATAACCTATAATTGGATAAAACGTTTGGAGAGTTCCATCTGAATGAATCTCATAATCTCCTCGTCCAGAAGGGTCAAAATTACTTGCATCTCATTGATAAGTTGACAATTTTAATATGACGGTTTTTTTCACTGCTAAATAGAGAGGCAGCTTGATAGAATTGGAGAAGTTGTAAATGTAACATCCTCAAAACTGTAAATGTCAGAGACGTTCCTGATGATGGAACCTGGCTACTTGTAGTAGATGGTACAAGGTGGAATGTACGCAATGATGCAAATAGCGTTATTAACGTCCAGCTCCAGCCTGTTATTCATCAAATGAGAAGCTAATGGCCAAACTTATATTAGGGGCCAGTATCAAAAGAGCTTGTCTTCTATTAGCTCGGCCTCTAGGGACAAAGGCACCCAAAAAGAGATATAAAGAGCTTCAGCGAGGTCTGATAGTTACAATTGATATTGCTCCTCGGAAGGAGAGGGGATGTTCACCTCCAATGATTTGTGAAATAGAAGGTTACATGTTATTGTGATTTCTCCTACATGCATATTGATTACCCTTTCACTGAGATGGGTGGCGTCACAATCTGAGGAGTTATAAAAAGCCAAATTTTTATTATTAATTGTAATGATATTTTTACCATGAACATAAGGTATACCTGGCAAGGAGCACTAGACTTGTCAGGATGGAGGGGGTATAAACTAATAGTCCTTTATTTCAGAGGCAAGTAGACCAAAATTAATGGGTGTTAGATTATAAGGTCAACATTTCTTTTATGAAAAGTCACACTCAGGATAAAGTTCCTTGAATGGTAAGTCCTAGAGATGTTTTTTCATCCCTAAATCAATAGAGATAAGCCAAAAAATAATTGCAAAAAGAGAGTAAACTTTTTTTTTAGTACTAGATGGTCCCAACCCAAGGGGGGATTCATCGATGTTTATTGAATTACGCCTGGGCTCCTAAGAGCCTGAGGCGAGGGAAGGGGAGGGAGGAGGCATTGAGAAAGGGAGGGGGGTTTGCGCGCCAGAGCCGTGCTGCAGTGACAACTGAGCGGGGGAGGGTTGGCGACATAGTGCAGACCTTCAGGGCCATCTCAAAGTGTACCTGAAAGTGGGTGATCATGTGTGGAAGGGTCCACACCTGCTGGTCAAAGGCAGCACGAAGGAAGGAGTTATGGATGGTCCAGATGGCTGTGGCATAGGCGAGGACACGGAGGGGTCGGTGGCAACCAGGCAATGTCTGCTCAAACATGAGGTCTTGCACAGGGTGTCCAGACCAGGGCTGAGCATGGAGGAGCGCGCGGGCCTTTGGCCAAAATGCGGCGACACCTGGACAGGTGAAAAAACGATGGAGGTGGGAGTCAATAGGCTCCACACAGTGGGGGCAGCTTCGGTGCTGGAAGGTAGGGCCAGTCCAGTCCCCTGTCCTGTATGAACAGTGGAGCACCCTCCATAAGGTGTTGGACACCTTTGCTGACAGGATGGGGTGATAGACGTCCTTCCACAATTCCTTAAGGTCAAATCTCACGGAGGGAGGGAGGAGCTCAAGGAGTCTTGGGCGGATGGGAGGACGATCTTGGGGGTTGAGGCGAGTTGTGACAACTTGTCCATTGTGTACAATTGCATGGCGACGTGGGCTGAGGCCAGGGCCTTCCCTTCTGTATGGGAAGGCATGGTGGATCCGCGCGCCTACTCGTTTCAGGGCAAGGAGAGCCTGGTTCCAGTAGGGGGATGAGGATGGTTTTAAGCGATGGCCTGGGTGGTTTGTGAGCCACTCCACATAATGAGGTCAGAGATGCTCTAGGAAGACCCAGAGCTGCTGACACTGACTGGCGGAGGGCGGGCGCCCATTGGGGCATGGGGGTCGCGTCCCAGCAGACAATCGGCCATAGGAACTTCAGGAAGATTGTGGTGGCGTGGGATCGCGTGTCCAGAAGCCCTAGGCCCCCTTCATTGCAGGGTCGGGCAATGGTTGAGAGGGCCATTGGTGGATGGTTTGAGCCCCAGATCCAACAGCGGAGGAGTACATTGAGCCACGTATAAAAGGCATCTGTGAATGGGCAGACGTGCGCTAGGAACCAGACTTTGGAGAGAAGGAACACATTGGCCATCAGAGCTCGACCCTGGGGGTGATGTGCCGCCGGTTCCAGCTGGCAATCCTGGAGTTAACTGCTGCAAGGAGCAAGTCCTCATTGTCTTTAAGCGCAACTCCTTGTTGGTTGGTAAGAACGCCCAGGTGATGGAAGGTACCGCGCTCAGGTTCAATACCAAATGGTGGGGGGAAGGTGGGGGAGCCGACCTGCACAACTGTTGTCTTGGAGGTGTTGACCATGGCGTTGGACGCCTTGGTGTACCTCTCAATGGTCACAGCAGTGAGGGCAACATCCCCAGGGCAGCCAAATGCAATGGCAGTGTCATATGCAAATGCCATGGTGCGTGTGGGGGCTTTACCTGGGACCAGATTCCCTGTTAGCTTGTCCTGTAAGGAGGCCAAGAGGGGGTCAAGGGTGATGTTAAAAAGGATAGGGCTCAGGGGGTCCCCTTGCCGGAGACCTTGTCCAACTGGTACTGCCACTGTAAAACCCATTGGCGCCAGGACTCTGGTGTGGAGCTGGTCATAGAGCGCTGATATCCAGCGCCTAGCTGCGGGTGGGAGATGGAAGCGGGCCAGGGAAGCATCAATATACTTCCAGGCTACCCGATCATATGCTTTCTCCATATCCAGGAGAGCCACAAAGCCATTCACCTTACGAGAGTTAGCAGTCAAAGTCACGTGAAGGTCATTATAGTTGTCCCATAACGACCTCCCCGGAATAAAACCGTGCTGGGATGGGGAGAGGCGAGGTGACACCCATTTGGTGATGCGGTTGGCCAGAAGCTTCGTGAAGAGCTTGTGGTCTGTGTTGATCAACGCTATGGGGCGCCAGTTCGCCAGGTTCTCACGGTCTGACTTCTTGTGAATGAGGGTCGTGATTGAGCCTCTGGAGTCAGGGAGGACCTCGCCATTCACCAATAGTGCAGCGAAGAGGTCGCGGAGGGTTCTGGCTATCACTGCAGGTTCCAGAAGGTACACCTCAAAGGGTATTCCGTCTGGGCCTGGGGCTTTAAGCCGTGGGGATTTCAGAAGGGTTTCCATCACCTCCTGAATGGAAATAGGCGCCAGTAGAGCCTCATCAGCCCGTGGGTCAATGGGCGGCTCTGGAGCCCGCCACAGGAAGTCTTGGATGTCCGATGGGTCCACCTGGGTGGCATGGAAGAGGCTGAAGTAGAAGCGGTGTAGTTCCTGCGTGATTTCCTCCTTGTCTGAAGTGGTTGTAGTGCCAATCTTCAGTGCAGTAATATCCTGCGCTGTTGACCGGGCTTTCTGTTTCTGAAAGAAGAAGCGGGTGGGGAGTTCCCATTGAGCATAGTAACGAGATGTTGTAAAGTTTGCTGCCCGTTCTTCCTGCAGTGTGAGCTCCAAGCGGAGTGCTTCCTGCGCCGCTTCCCAGTCTTCCAACCATCTGGGAGAGGGCGAAGGCTGGCAGTTTCGCTCTAAATGTCTGATTCTGGCTTCCGCCCTTTTGACTCTGGCGCGAGCTGCAGTCATCTGGGCTTTGGCACAGTTGTAAGCAACGCGGATGATGCCCTCCTTGGTCACCGCCCATTTAGCCTTGTGGTCAAGCAGGTGGGGTGGGGGGAGGTGAGAGTCTCCCGGATGGTCATAGACAGCTTCTCCTTAGTGAAGGGGTTGTTGAGAAGAGCTGGGGCAACCCTAGGCCAGAACCTACGCGACGGTTAAAGTGTGGTGGTGAGGACAACGGTGAGTGACCTGTGATCACTCAGATGGTTGTCACGAGAGATGGGAGAGGAGACGCGGCCAATTAGCAGGGGGCCAATCAGTGCCATATCTATGCGTGACGCTGACTGGAAAGCTCCTCCATCATACTGGATCCTAGTCATGCAACCTAGGCCAGACGCGGAGGGTGGAAGCGCATCTATAAAGCCACTCAGGCGAAGGAAATCCTGGAGGCGACTTGATCCAGGGCGTTCCTTTGCTGCAGGGGGTAAGAGTCACGGACGCGACTTATGGTTGTGTTGAAATCTTCTGAGAGGACTGTATTCCGTGGGAGATTGAGTTGGAGGAGCTCTTCCAAGAGCCGATTTTGCTCCTGACCTGCATTAGGCAGGTAGATGCTTGCAGCGAAGAAGGAGAAGTCAGGAGTGGTGAGTTTGGCCAGTATGAGGCGGCCACCTAGATATTGTGAAAAAGAATGGGTTTTAACCCGGGGATTCAAAACAATAAGGGCGGTATGGTTTGTCCAGAAGGAGTTGCCTCCAAACTGTTCATTACATGCAGATTGTTCGTGGGGGAGGATATGGGGCTCCTGGACAGCAGCGATGTCAATTTGTGCTGACCTGAAGTTTCGGAGGAGGCGGGCTCTCCGCTTAAAGTCTCGCAACCCATTTGCGTTGATGGATTGCAGGGCCAGGGTGCTGCCATGGGGACTCATAGCTGTTCCCCTCCATGTCCTGGGGGGTTGCCAGCGCTTAAATCTGCTGCTGTGAGGCGGCTAGTTTTGAGTCCTTTAGCTTGACTATTAGCTGCAATCCGTGAGGAGCGTCGAGGGTTCTGAGGGGAAGGAGAGGGTGGGGGGCGGAGGACCCAGTAAGCCAGCCTAGGATGCTGCCCCCGCTCCGTTGCAGGGGAAGGACCTGAGGGTGCTCAATGGTGACCTCCGAGGTGTCCCCATTTGATGAGTCTGAGTCCATATTCACTTCCTCCAACACTGCAAAGGATCCGCGCGAAATGGGCTGTGGGGTTGGGGTAGGACTCTTTGAGGTGGCACTTCTACCGCAGGCCGCGAGTTACCAGTCCATGCTGGTGGGCATAGCTCCATTGGGAGCTGAGGGTTGATGCGATAAATCGCTGGTGGAGGTTGGTGGGGGTGCCGCGGAGCCCTGAGTGGGGGTGGCTGACGAGGGGCACCCTGTGGGAGATGCCTTGCGCTTGGTGAGAGAGGGAGTTGACTCTGGGAGATTGGAGGGGGTGCCCATTGGAAGGGGGGCATGAGCGCGAAGGTATCCCATACCAATAGTGGGGTTAGCTGTTTCAACTGCTAGGCGTAAGGCCTCAGGGGACAGGTCTTGAACGAGAACCCATTGTGTGGGTTGTGGAATTGCTGCTGCAGCCACGTGGGATCGTTTTTGGCCTGGTTTAGGCCCCTGGGTGGTGGCTAAGAGGGCTTGTTTTCGAGCTGTGCAGCCACTATACAAGTGTCCAAGGGCGTTACACCATGAACACCGGGGGCACGCCTGATCAGGGTCGACAAAGAAGATCTCAGGGCATGCCCCAACTACCGCCACACGAGGAATAACCTCAATGTTGCGGGATACAGTGGGGGAGGGGATGAACGACGCCCTAGCAGTGCGAGCTCTTTGAGTGGGAGCATAGTAAGAGGGGACGCTAAAGTCCACTGAAAGAACAGACCCAAACTCCATTAAACCACGATGGAGTGCCAGTTTAAGAGACTCAGGATCAACAGTCGTTGGTAGGTTGGAAAAAGTAACCCATGAAATTTTCTCCAGGTGAGAGCGTGTGCGGGAGATGCGAAGAGATCCGCGTGGAATAATGACCTGGAGGGTGGCAGCATGGTCAGCAAGGGCAGCTTCAGTGAAGCCCACATCGATGTAGTGGCCCTCCACTGATTCATGGATGGTGGTGTTAATAGGGAATGTCTCCGCAATCTCTGCAAAGTATGAGAAGTAATCCTCTGTATAGAATTCAACAGGGTTATGCCCATAATAAAGGCGAATTGCGTGGGAGAGGGTTGAGCGAGGTAGAGCTTTTTGAGCTCTAGTTTCGGCCCATTTCTTCTTAACATCAGCAATAAACGCCACTTCACGGGGATCAGCTTTGGGTAGCGTTGGTGCCAGAGGTTTTTGCCACGCCCCAGTGGCTCCTTTGGTACGTTTGTGTTTGCTTTGGGCTGCAATTGCAGGTTGAGTGTTAGCTGGTGGTTTGGACAAGTTTGCGGAGTTCCCTTGTTGCTGGAATGTTACAGCAGTTGCTGGCGTCATATTAAATTGAGGGGCGGTTTGTTGGGCCTCGCTAAATTGGGGAGGCCCATCCAGATTGGAATTAACTCCAGCAAGTTGGGAGGTGGGAGATGTTTCATCACCATCCCAATCTATTTGGGTAAATTCAGCCCGAGTATTTGCTGTGATTTCGTGGGCAAAACTCACTGGCTGATTGGTGAATTGGTCGTTTTAAGCATATTGAGATAAAGTGCTGACTTGAGAAGTGCCGATTATGAGGTTTAAATGGGACGGGTGAGATTGGAACTGGTGTGAAGTTCCAAAATCTAAACCATTTAAATCCCCATTGGGAAGAGTAGATTGTCCCAATTTGGTGCTTAGTGAACCAGAATGTGCGGCTAATCCAACCTTACATCCGAGGTTTTGGGGGCCAGGTGATTGTTGGGCCTCGCTAAATTGGGGAGTCCCATCCAGATTGGAATTAACTCCAGCCAATTGGGAGGAGGGCGATGTTCATCACCATCCCAATCTATTTGGGTAAATTCAGCCCGAGTATTTGCTGTGATTTCGTGGGCAAAACTCATTGGCTGATTGGTGAATTGGTCGTTTTCAGCATATTGAGATAAAGTGCCGACTTGAGAAGTGCCGATTATGGGGTTTAAATGGGACGGGTGAGATTGGAACTGGTGTGAAGTTCCAAAATCCGAACCATTTGAATCCTCATTGGGAAGAGTAGATTGTCCCAATTTGGTGCTTAATGAACCAGAATGTGCGGCTAATCCAACCTTACATCTGAGGATTTGGGGGCCAGGTAGCTGGGTATCGCCCCTCATGGAGGGAGCCAGAAACACGGCGTCAGCAATAATAGATGGGGCTAAATTAGCTGACACAATGGGGGAGGTGAATGTTTGGATGGGCTGAGTTGCATTCAACTGAGCAGACGCCATTAAAACAGCGTGAGTGATGGCCTCCTTGGTTGGAGGGGGCCCAGCGGGTTGGTGGGAGGCAGCGCACACAGAGCTGTTAGGCGTGCAGGTTGCAGAAGTGCGATCAGGTGAACTGGCGCTTGTTGGAGTAGTTCCAGGTTGGGGGGTGGTGCCTGCTTTCATGGCTGCTGCTTGAGAGTGGGTGATTCTGGTTGACCCTGAGGTGGGTAACCGAGGGTTGCTTTGTTTGGGGGTGGTGCTGGCTCGTTTGGCATAGCCTGCGGGTTCTTTTGCGGGGTTTCCCGCCATATTTGCTAATAGTTTTCGTAAATCTCTTTAGTGGAGCTAAATTTCAGGCTGAATTGATTTTCAAAAAGTGATGCTTAGCAGAAAGAGATTAAAAGAGAGTAAACTTTATTTACTTAGAAACATGATTATATGTGAGATCAGGGAGTCTCTATTGGGTAAATCTACAAGCGTTTCTGTGCCAAGATCAATTTCTATTACCAATTAAAATTTCTGTGGCAGTCTGGTCACTTCTGTCAAACAAGATTTGATCGCCACATAGATTGGGTTTGAACCACAGTATTGTTAGGTTTCAGTTAAGTGATATTTGTTTGCATAAGTTTAATTTTGACCTAATATCAGGAGGCCTTCATTTAGTTGGGGATTGTCACCAACATTATTTTAGACTATATATTTGGATCAGGTTCAATTCCCTTCATCAGATATACATAAATTTTTAATTTGGTTAGAAATCCTGACAGTTGCCATGCCCCACAACAGCCCTGCTCCCAATTAAAACTTACCTTGAGAAGATTTCACTCATCTGTCAAAAGATTTCTATACTTCAGGAGCAGGGATGCTAGTCCCAGGCCACAAAACCATCATGCCCACCCAGCCTCAAATTTCCACCAGCTAATGGGTTACCTGCCACTAAGTCTAATATCACCTTTCTAGAGCGCCCCTCCCCCAAAATGGTCATGAGGCGAGTTTTGCTATCAAAGTGAAGGAATGTTAAGTATCAAGCCTCAACAACCACTTTTTGCCTCACCTCTCCCAACTGCCACCAACCTAAAGCTTTAGCCAATCAAACAGATTAGTTGCAGCTTAAGAATTATCTCCAAGCCTGTTATCACCGCTGATACTCACTTTTTGGTACTCAGCTCCTTTTGAGCTTGACCTGTTATTATCTAAAAGTCAAGCTTCACCACAACCATTCTCATTTTTTGGGCCGTTAAAACTCAGAATTAAAATTTAAAGTTGCTCAGCCCTAATTTCCTTAAATTTAAAAAATTTAAATTTAAACTAGAGTCAAAACAACTATTATGGTCTTTTCAGGTGGCTTTTGAAAAATTTGGGTGTGGGAAAGTATAATTTTACCACCCCAAACATACAAAAATTGGTTTCTGCTCAGAGTAACTTTCAAGCGATTTTTTAATTAAGTAAAAAGTAAAGTAAGTCTCCAAGCCTATGTCTACCTCTACATTCACTTCCTGATGACCTCAGATTCTCTGCCAGCTGCTCCCATGTGGGGCAGCAGCAAAACCTCAGCCAGCGTTTTCCGTTTGGTGGGAAAATGCGCTCAGACTGGTTTGTCCAGCCCCACCAAATAATCAGGTCAGTTCATTACGCCTAAGGATCTCGCTGTCCACCTTGCATGTGCCCAGACAGTGCCTCACAGCCCACTTGTTCTTCCCTGCTCCCAGCTGCATTTTGGCATTTGGGTCAAATATGGGAAATCGTTCCCATATGCTGAGAAAGCAATTATTGACCTGGACCAGGCAGAGTTGCTGCCAGCTGGATATATAGATTTTCGCCCCTAAAAGGGGTATTTTGATTTAGGATTCACTTGTGAAGATGATGCCGCCACTGCGGCCACCATGTCCCTGGTTTACCAGGGCACCCCTATACTAACAATGCGCACCTGGCTCCCCACGGACATCACTATGGTATTTCAATTTGTGGAGTTGACCACGCACCTTTCCCTGCAGTGCTCCATTGGGAGTTGATAGAAGGTTTGCCAAATATGGCTCCAACCCCATCCTTCTTTTATGGTCCCCAATGGGGCCAATCACTTCACTGGGCCTCAGGCATTCACCACAATTAGCACAAATATCAACTAAATTGCTTTGTCAATTCCCCCACGCCATCATTCCCTCTGCCCCTGACCACCCATTATGGGCCTGCACCAAGGGCGGACCATCTGCCCATCCTGCTTCAAATTAGTCACTCAAAGCATAAATGCCCCCTCTCAATGCTTCTGACAGACCTGCATAGTCTCCATCCGGCTCCCAATTGGCCACATACCCCACTGCCTTTCTGGTATAGGTACAATCCTTCCCCCTCACCCAAAGGCTGCTGCCACTGCGATGCCTGCAACTGCCAATCAGCCTCCTCCTCAACCCAGTGCTACCTGTGCTTCAACAAATCAGGAAACAGCTTAGACAACAGTTTGGTCCCACTCTATTATTTAATCAAAAACAAAGCCCATCATTAAACAACATCAGTTTCCTGTACAAGTTGAACCCATGGTCCTCATTGGTTAGACTGGTAAAGTGGAAAATGTTATTGAAGGTTTGGATGTTTACATCAAATAATTTATCCAAGTACAGCACCCCGTTCAGTTCCCTTGGCGTTTTTACAGCCCCAGATGAACGCCCATGTGTTTTGTCCTATCCACCAGCTCACTGAAGCAGCAGTTGATCACCCAGATAATTCCAACATCTGTGTGTGTGATGCCACATCAGTGGAGATAATAGCCAAGGGTATTCCCCATCCCATTATTGCCCCAACCCTGTTCCCACAGGGCAAACGTGACATCCCTAGCCTCCACAAACAAACATCTGTTGCCATCCAGAAAGTGATTGTCGCTTTGCAGGACAAGCCAAAAGTCACCCATGCCACCACCGCTTTATTATATCAGCTCCCTTCCATCCACCTTCACGTGGAACAATGCTTATCACAGTACCTAGGTGCAATTTTTGCTGCAGGTAATTTAAACAACCACCCAATCACCAGCAATCCCAACCCACATGTCGCTGATCACCCCACACCTTTTCTCTCCGCCTTAATCTGCACTCTTTCCTATGAGGAGAACTCTAATGCTGAGGATAAGCCCCCAATCCCCCTTCTCCTTCTGCCATGGTGGGATAAGCGGCTCGCCATTGAACACCTGGTCAGTTGTTTTATCTTTTTTATGTGTCTCGTCGCTCAATTAGGGCATTTGGTTCATGTTTTTAGTTTGTTTGTTTGTTTGTTTGGTGTTTATGTTTCAGTAAAGTCTGTCCTCTGGCCGGCTTACCTCAAATAAAATTCAAAATTAAACATAAAAAATGGTTTGCAAGTCGGTGGGACCAGTGTTGGTTGATTTTTACAATCTACCAAAAATAAATCAAAATTTATCCTCCAACTAAAATTGGAAATTTTTATTCCCTCCTTTCTTTCCAAAAATATCTACTAAAGTGGTCTCCCCTTCCTGGCAGCCTACAGATTTCCTTTTGGGCCCAAGAACTACCATTGTCTGCAGCTCTGGTAGCTATAACACTTGAGGTTATCAGGACTTTCACGCCATGCAGAATACACTCCTCCCTAAAGTTTCTGCTCTCTCTGCTAACATTGCTAAAGGCCCGCCACCACAAATACCAGAGATTTTGTAATTATCTCATCCCTATTTTCACATGAGGATGACCAAGTTTTACCTATGGTTGCTCTCACAACTACATCTATTATGTGTATGGTGGCCTTTAGTATGTTTTTCAATGTTTATTTCCTTCACCTTTCATCTATATTTAATTAACAGAGTCTATAAAATGGTGTTCCTCTGGTGTTCTGGGTACTGTCATAGTTCATTGAGAATGTCGGGATTCCTACCTGAATGGCAGATTTAGATATGTTGGATAATGGGAATTAATCCTGAAACAACTATAAAGTTTAAATTTCTGCCAGGGATAATTCCTGACAAATGTTAGCTAATGAAGTCAGCGATCAATCCCAATTTGACCCAAAAGCCCAAACTTCAGTCAGGCATCATTCTGACAAAAAGTTGACTATGATTGGAATTGGTGATCAACCCTAACCAATATGACAGAATCATGCCCCTTGGAGCCACCCAACTTTGGGGTTCAAAGCCAAGCTATGTAATGAACTCTATCAGATCAACCAAGTTAATTGGGGCTTGTACCAAATCCTCAAATTGTTTATCTATTAGATCTAGGCTTGGGCGGATTAAATTGTCCCTGATCAAACTCCACAATTTTCCTTAAAAAGCGGGTATTGAATAATAAAATTTACTCTTTTTCTCCCCCTTTTGAAATTGTAAGTGAAAGTCATATTTATATGGAATTTTTTCCACACTTGACTCAATATATGGATTAAACAAGATTTCTCAACCAAGCGAAGCAAACCAGGTAAGTAACCAACACCTTTGAATTTTGGGTCGTCTGGCCCTCAAACATACACAGGATCTGTGGTAGCAACCTGGGATCCTGACAGAGAACCTGAGTCTGAAGCCTAGTACAACTTTACCTAGTGATTTTTCTAACTAAAAAGCTCAAGAAAGAAATTATTGTTGTCTGGTTTAGTACCCTGTTTCCACTGTGCCTTTACATTATATTACATCTAGGAGATATATGAACAACTACCTAACTCAGTAGATGCAAAAGAAGCATACCATTTTATGCTATCAAGGAGGTAAAATCAAACCAGGAGAACAAAGAGAGTTTCTACCAACATAACCCAGAGAATATCCTTATACTGCTTGTTATATTACTAGTGTTGATGGGGTAAGTAAGTTTGAACTAAGAGTTTTACCAAAAGTCCTTGACACAGATTACAGTGGCTTATTGAGCTACTACTTGGAAATCCAACTAGCCAAAATATCTTAGTAAGACATCAAGAAATTGAGAAAGGTCAATTACTTCCCATTGATGAAATTGACAAGGTACATTTTACTAGAACTCACCTTGATACTGGGCTACCTAACAATAATTTTTTGCGCCAATCCCCAAGTCCAAATATCAGAAAATTATATAAGGAGATTCTTGGAAAAGTGCATCAAATCTACTTGAAGATTATCAAGACATTTTCTTCATGTTAGATATTGACTATGGTCACACGAAAGGCTGGACACATATTATTGATGTAGGAGACTCAGAATCAATATGATAAAGCCATATATGGACTCGAATGAAGAGACTCAATACATGTAGACCAACCTCAATCAAGTTATTGGATGCCAACTTACCTGTAACCTCCCAGAGTCCATGGTCATCCCCATATTACATATATAGGAATAGAACTGTGGTCAAAGAATAGTGATAGATTATAGGAAGCTAAATAGCCTCACCAAAAAAGACAACTATATAATTCCACAAATTGAAGAAGCTCTGGCCCAACTCTCTGGCTCAAATTATTTTTTAATAGGACCTCGCCAGTGGCTTTTGGCATATGGATCTTCCACCAGAGGACCAAGAAAAATGCGCGTTGATATGCATGGAAGGATTTATTTCAACCTACCTGGCTCCCTCAGGGATTATGCAATGCTCCTGCCTTGTTTCAGTGGGTGATGGATTACATCATGCAAATCTCAAATTAAGCTGTGTGATCATATACAAGATGACATAACGCTGTTATCAATAGCCTTCACCAATTATATGGACCACCTCAAACAGTTTTCCAATGGCTATAAGAGCTAACATTAAACTAAAGCCTATGAGTCATACCTTTTTCTAACAGGAATTGGAAATCTAGGGCACGGCATATCATGAGAAGGAATTCACCCTTGTATAAAAAGTTTGAAGCTATCTCAGGATGCTTGAGATAAAGAGCCTCAGAGATATAGGTATCATTAGGAATGTTAGGACATTACCATCAATTATCTATCTTGATAAACTCTCTGAACCACTTATCCATTTGGTTTCCAAAACAACCCTTTTGTGTGGGGATAAAAAAAGAACAGCATTCAAGACCATTAAGGTTTAAAAAAAAGAGGACAGATAAGACATCTGGAGTATGATAAAGCTATTTATCCTATTAACAAATGCCTTCACCCTAGCTGCAGGAGCCATTCTATCACAAATGAACGAGGAAGACATTGACCACCCTGTGTCATATTACAACAAAATGCTTTCATAGCCTGAGTAAAATTACAGTGTCACTGAGAAAAAAGTTTCTAGCTGTTCTCTTTGAAGGGAAACATTTCCAGCCATTTTTTAAAGTAAAAACTTATATGTTGTTATATGCCACACATCTTAAAAGTGCAAAAAAGATGAAGAATATGACTGAAAGACTAGCCCGTTGAGCTCTCAAACTTTGGAACTATGACATGATTATTGTAATTGAGCGGGAACAAAGCATATGAACGTAGATGGTTTGACAAATTGCCCCTACCTAATTTAGTAATAGCGAAGATGAACAATTACATGACCTACTCATGAAGCCATACTTTTGGGAGGATGAAGGTGAACCAGTTAAAAAGATGTTGAAGCAACACATACAAAATCCTAAAGTTTTTAACAGATTATTATATAAAAAAGATGGATCAACATGTTTCCTTAATTGCAACCTTTTTTGGAACGGCTACCAGTGTTAATGGAATACCACAATGCCTCAGGACATGGAGGAGCCAGAAAAACAAAAAATATATCAATGATCAATACTTTAGGGAAGTAATACTGGACGCTATAGTGGAAGTCTTAGACAAACGCATAACTTGCAAGGAACAAATGCTGCTTAAGTTAAGTACAAGTATCAGCAAATGACCCCTCAACAGCCATTTAGTAACATCAGTTTATTGTCATAGGTCTTTTGCATGAGTCCACAGGAGAAAATCGATACATCCTTGTAGGGATCATTCATTTCATGAAGTGGGTCAAAGAAATCACAAAACTGCACAGACTGCCAAGGCTACTGATAACTTTTTATATTAAAATATATTTACTAAGCATGGTAGCCCACAGGTACATCTATGCGACAATGGGAAGAACTTTACATCATGAGTTTTGAGAATCTTAATTACACACATGAAAACTCAACAGCTATTCTTTGCGCCTTATACACCTTTTAACTAATGGGAATGCAGAGAAAGTAAATGGATCGTTAGTTTTTGTTTTACACAAGCTGTCCACTACCAATCCATAACACTGGGACCAATATCTCCAAAGTGCATTGATGGCTCACAGAATATATTTCCATTGAATTATCAAAATATGACCCTTTAAATTCATTATACAGAGAAAACCTGGGATCCTAACTCTATTATCTTGCAAAGTTACCAGTGATAATAAAGAAGAGTCTGATAAAAAGTGTTAAAAAGATTGCTCAGAAGATTATAAAACTTCAATTAGAGTCAATTAAAAATATACCCAAGGCGGTTACAAGAGATGTCAAGCAGCAAATGAATCTGCCAAGCTTTACACACATTTGAGATTTCGTATATAGTCTTATACTATTACAATCAAATAGTGCCCCAAGGAGGAATTTAGATTCATCTGGAATGGATCATACGATATAACCTAAAAACATGGGACAAATAAGTAATGAATTCTTTAGAGACTGGAGTAACTATCAATCTTAACATTTCTGGGTCTTACATTGGTACTCCCATGCTGAATTCTCAAAGCAGGTGATGTCAGCTATCAGGATATTGGACATAATGGGAAGAATAATGAGCAATCAACTCCTATAAGAGAATTGACACCTAGACCCAAGAAGGGAGTTAAAGAAGTCACTTCAATTCATTATATGGAAAACAATAGTTGGTAAGGCTCAACTCAATACTAAAAAAATTCCATCAGACCATTTTATCCCAATAAACCTCAAGATGAGATCTTGCCTAATTGAAATATAGGATCATAAAAATGTTAGGCGACAATTAACTAGTTGGCAAACAAGGCAGTAAATTAATACAACATGCACAAGGGTAAAAATAAAGAACCTGCATAACAATTGACCTAAGTGATACCAAGTTTTTATCTGACTTGGACATTCAACGTTCCTTTTTGACATATAAAAAACATGCAAAGGCATTTTACATTCTGGATGAATCGCTTGACTTTAAGCCTCCCATCAAGATTTCTCCTTCTAATAATTTTATTAATCCTTTTACTTATAAGGCTTATAATATTAATGTAACATATAAAACCTCTTTCTCTATACTTGTCAGTACCTTTGGAAGATGAGGTATGTTCTGATGGATGGTTGCACAGGCTAATTACATAATGATACAATTGAAGTGTGATATTAAGATCGCCTTTCCACAAATGAACAGGATAAAATATAGAATAGAAACAAATGCTTCAGTAACCATAATCTTTCTTAATATCGCTTCATACAACTTCCAATGCTGCTAGGAGTCTGCTCAAAACAAAAGTTCTAACGCAGAGACACAATGCATTTCTTCCCAAAAGGGATCCCCCTCTCACTCTTTGTCATCAATATTATCTTCCTCGCTGCAGCCGCTGACCTTAATTTAAACCAAGCAGGTAATCTCAATAAGTGATTTTTGGTATAACTCTTAGCGAAATTGTAAATATCCAGCTGATTCTCCATTAGTAATCTCTGGAATTTGATCTGTCAGCTTCTAATAATAACTTGATAATATGACCTTCCCTCAATTATCATTGGCTTCAATCACAAGTAATTGAATTCACTGATTGCAATCAAAATGATTCCCAATGCTACCAAATCCAGCGGATTCCTCCAATTTTGCTCAAATACCATCATCAAAAATCGATAATTAGTCAATCCACCAGAACTAACTAGTTGAATCATAAACTTGGCATCCTGAAGGAAACCATCTGGCTAAGTTTCTAACATTCCCCCTGTTGGGATAGGTTAGCTGAGGGAAATAGTTCCTCCAAAGCATACCAAAATGGATGGGATAAAACGCCCCACAGCGAGTAGAAAGCGGGGAGAGCTGGGAATCCTAAATGTAGGGGCTGGTAACTTACTATAAGCTTGAGAATAGGTGACGAGGGACCTATTGTAATAAAACTGGTGAAGCTGATAGCCGGAGAGAAGCTTGCTGAACAGAGGCTCTAGAAATAAGTAAAAAAAGAATTGGAGATAAAAACGTAACTTTATTTAAAAAAGGCGCGGATATTTATAGGCGAGGTTTTCCTCCTAATCCTTTTAAGATAGCAGCATCATCCACTGGCAAGATCTACATCATCCTGATGTTGATCAGGTGAGAAGTCGACGGCAGGCTTTCATTTAGAAAATTAATTAGGGGATGGAAAATAATGCTCCATGAGAGGAAAATTTGGAGAGGTATTGGAGGTAAGGAAATTTGAATTAAATTGATTGGGAGCAGGTTAAACCCAACAGCACCCCCTCAAGATCTTGCTGGGGGATAGTTTTGCACAGAAAACAGCTGTGGATGCAATTAACTACCATGTCAGTACCAGTAGCAGCGATAGAGTATTCAGGGCCCCTACGGTGTATCACCTGATAAGGACCAGATCAAGTGGTGGCAAGCTTATGGGTCCTGCCCCAAGGGCGATGGTGGTAGAACAAGACTAGATCTCCTAAAAAGTATTCTGGGAGCGCAGGACGGTTCTCATTAGCTCAAACTTCTTTTCTAAAATTGGTAGTTCTTATAGTTCCATTAGCCATAGCTTGGAGACATATGATCTCATCAGTTAGCCGTCGCAGGGTAAGCTCTACATTGCTTAGATTAGCTGATTTGAGGATAGGTTGAAGACCGGAAGGCAAAAGTGGCTCGCGCCCATATAGGGCTTGGAAAGGGGACATCTTAATCATCCTGTTATAGCTAACTCAGTAGGCACTAAGGAACTAGGGAGTAAATCATTCCAATGCACAGGGTCTGAAGCAGCTAATTTTCATAGAATGGAAATTAAAGTACCATTAGCACGCTCTACCGTGCCATTGGTGGCGGGGTGATATGGTGTAGTGAAGAGGTGCTTTATACCTAGCAGAAAAGTTAATTTCTGGACTATAGAGGAGATAAAACTTTTGCCATTGTCTGATAAAAGTGCCCGCGGGCAACCATGGAGGGAAAATACGTGTTGGTACAGGAAGAGGGCAGTAGCTCTAGCAGTAGGATGAGGGACTGAAGTGGCCTCAATCCACTTGGTTAGGTGGTCAATGGCAAGGATGATATAGCGATGGCCATAGACACACACAGGTAATAGACCTATGACATCGATGATAACAGTATTAAATGGGGCCCCAGGGGCTTTGAGCTCAAAGTTAAAGTGGGGATTAGACTTGTCCTGGGAACGGCATGTGAAGAAACTTTACAAAACATCATGAATGGACTTGGCCATATTCTCCCAGTAGCATTTGATTTTTAGCCACTCAAGGGTTTTCTTTATAGCCTTATGCCCAAGGTTCTTATGGGCTTCCATTATAGTTTCAGTCCAAAGAGAAGGGCGGAGATAGGGCAGAAAAGAGGTGCCAACCTGTTTTACCAAGACACCATCAACGACTTTAGTGTTAGCAGCCATCTTCTTTAATTGGGCTTGGATGTCTGGAGATTCTTGAGACCACAATCTAGGGTGAGGGAGAAGCTCAAAAAGTCAATCTTCTTAAGGAATAGTTACATGTAAAATAGGGAGGCGAGATAGCCCATCCGCATTTTGATGTTGGCGCCAGCTCTGTGAACTATAGAAAAATCATAATTTTGAAGTCTGAGGGCCCAGCGAGCTAATCTCCCATTGGGATCTTTCATTTGACAAAGCCAATGGAGATAGGAATGATTTTTAACAATTGTGAAATGTTTACCATACAAATAGGGGTGGAAGTGTTTGATAGCAAGTAAAACTTTCTAGGCACTCACGTTCAGTTACTGAGTAATTACGCTCTGCCTTGTTTAACATCTTGCTAAACTAGGCAACCGGGTGGTCAACTTGGTCTTGGTCTAACTGGGAAAGGATGGCGCCTACAGCTGTGTCACTAGCATCAGTGAAGAGGACAAAAGGTTGCTCAAAGTTAGGATGTATTAAGATGGGGCTGACGACAAGGTTAGCGTAGGGAATTATAGGACTGTTGTTGTTCAGGGCCCCAAAAGAAGGGCACATCTTTGTGTAGGAGTTCAACTAAGGGCTCGGAAAGGTCAGCAAAGTGAGAAATAAACTGGCGGTAGTAGCCCACCATTCCCAGAAAGACTTGGATGTCTCACAAATTCTTTGGAGCGGGCATGCGTTAAATGGCAGAGACCTTATCTGGGATGAGGAGGATAACTTGCCGCGTCACCTTGTGTCCTAAAAATTCCATTTCTCATCCAAAGAATTTACATCTAGAAGGTTTTAGTTTTAAGGAGGCCTCCCGTAGTCACTGAAATACCTGATGAAGATGACCAAGATGTGCAGTAAACATTTGGGAGAAGAAAGTGACATCATTAAGGTATACTAACACACACATGAGTTTAAGGTCCCCAAACAACTGGTCCATAACCCGTTGGAAGGTAGCAGGGGCATTTCATAACCCCTGCAGCATATGGGTGGGATAAAACAACCCTTCATGGAAATGAGGGCACACTTGGCACGATCCTCAGCGGAAAGATCAACCTTCCAGTAGCCACTGGCCAGGTCTATCGCAGAAAGGTATTGGGAGTCAGATAAGGAGCATAAGGAGTCATCAATGTGGGGTAAAGGGTAACTGTCCTTGCGCATAATGGAATTCAATAGTTGATAGTCCATAACAACATGATGGCTTCTGTCCTTCTTTTTAATCAACAGGAGAGGGGAGGACCAGGGACTACGTGATGGTTGAAGGAGGCCAGCATCAAGAAATTGCTTTAATTCGAAAGTAACCTGGGCTTCTTCAGTTTTTGATTTTTGATAAGGTCGAGAGCATAAAGGACAGCATCTCCAGTATCAACCTGATGTTGAACGCCTTACATATGGCCATTATTGTGAGGATCCAAGGAGAAAATATCTGAATACTCATCAATCAAAGCTTTGGCAGCTGCTTTTTGCTCAGCTGACAAATCAGAACCAATTTGTACAGGCACTTCAGCAACAACAGGAGGCTCCTTTAAACCAAAGTCATGAAGGGTCCCAATGCCACGAACCCCCATCATCTGGTCATAAGGTAAGAGGCGGATGTAAGCGATAGGTTGGTTCATTTCAATGACTTTAAGAGCGGGAGAGGTTGGCTAAAAGAACAGTGACAGTGCCTTGATAAGCGGGATCTAAAACCCCTGACCAGGGAGAGCTTTAAATATGGAAGGGTTAGGTAAACTAGATATCTTGAGCAAATGATTAGGATGGGGGAACCAACTGGATATCATCATCTACCAGGATTTGGGCCTGCGGAGGTATGGTAAGGACTTGGGGAGAATGTAAAGGCATCCCCTCCTCAGCCTCGACCATGGGAGGGGGCAACTTAACTTTGGACCCAACACATGATATTCTAAACGCTCAACGGAATCAGGAGACTTGAGCAGGCATTTCCTCAACTTGCGTTTCCCTTTTTCCTTGAGAGCAGAAGTTAAAAGTAAAGGGACATGATATCCTAATATATAAATGAAATTATCCTTAAAATTAATAATGGCGGCATGTTCCATAAGAAACCCAGTGCCCAATAGGAGGTCATAGCTCTTATTATCCAAGGCTACAGCAGGGATAGAGAGCTGTAGGCCGCCTAACTTTAGGGGCAAATGGGAGTAAGCACCTATAGCTCGAGCATATGTGGTACCAGCGGTCCCATATTCTGATAAATGGTTAAGATCAGGCTGAATTCTAAATTTTACAATTAGTCAAGAAGAAATAATGTTAATTGGAAAGCCAGAGTCAACGCTAGCAAGAACCTTCACCTTGTGAGCCACTGCTTCAATACAGGTTACCATCACTCCCCACTGAGCTGGGATAGAATTTATAGCTGCAGGGGCCAACTTAGAAAGAGGATAAGAAGAAATACTGCTAGGTTTATTATCAATGGAAGGCTCAATAGGGTTTTCTCAGGAGCACTAGGGCCAACAAGGTCAGTGGAAACAGTATGAACTGATTGGTCTTGAGGCGCAGTTAAGTTGTCAGCATAGGGAGCCTCTCGCCCTATGCTGACCCCTCTTTTGCTTTCTCTTTGGCAATTTTTATCCAACAATGCTGAACGGTGTGGTTGCGATGACAACAATATGTGCAGTTGGGCAGAGCTCTATTTTTTCCATATTTCATTGTTGTTCGCCACATGAATTTGAGGATGTGAGGCTGAAGCGAAAGCAGGAGCAGAAGTTACTACAGAAGTAGGAATTTCAAGAAGGGCTTTTTTAATATCTAAAATAGAAGTAAAACTCGCTTAACTGAAGTCATGTGAAGATGGAGCTGCGGGTTAAACTCTAAAGTGGACAGGATAAAACAACAGCATCATCGAGAGTGAGGTGGTTCTTAGTTACCAATGTTTGAGCCTCAGCATAGAATCAAGCAGCAAACTCAGCGGGAGATTCGCCAAGTCTTAATTTAATACTCATAAAGGCCTGTTTCTAATTTGCCAAGGTGATATCACTAAGAATTCTTTAATAAGCAAAGCCTTCACCTCAGCTCAAGTGCTGCATCTCATGAGGTGGGGTACCATAATTTCTTGGGCGGATCTACTAAGGCAAGAGGGTAAGTATTTGACCTTTTGTCGATCAGGAGCTTCCTCCATCACATTCTCATAAATATATAGAAATGAAGCAATACTCCCTTCCCCTGAGGTGAACTTGTCTTTAAAAGAAGATTTAAACATAGTCCTCATGGGAGCTGAAATAACATTAATGTCTACTGAGCTAATTCAATTGATTTTGGATAGCTCAGATTTGGACAGAGGCACAGGATTCCGATTAAAATCAGCTTGTTGTCTAAAATGGTTCAGATCATCCTGAAGAGCCCCAATTTGGGCAATTAGTGACTCAGTGGATGCTTTTTGTTGAAGTTCATTGCATATTGATTCCATTTCGACATGTAGATTTTGAACTAGGGATCAGAGCTCATAATTATCTTGCTCCAACATAATAATTTTTTCTTTTTGGTGAGTTAAAACGTCAGTGAGAGAATCATAAAGATGGTAAGAGTTATCCAATCCTTCCTTAATTGCATCAAAATTAAGATTTGGATCAATAGGTTATCCAGAGCAAGATAGCCAACAGCTTCAAGCGATATAATCAAGGTTTTGTTTGAGAGTAAGAAGGCGGCTATTTGAGGAAGGATCCTCTGGAGGGGAAGGTAAGTGCACAGTTGGACCCAGAGGACCAGGAGGGCCAGGAGGCCCACGAGGACCAGGATGCCCATATCCAGGGGGGCCAGTTGGCCCAGGTGGCCCTTCACTTCCATTCTAACCAGGGGGCCCCATCACTCCTGTGGGACCAGATGATCCTTGCTCTCTGGGGGGCCTGGGGGACCCACAGGGCCAGGGGCCCTGGAATCTTGGGCATGCTTGAGACATTAGACGCTGGTTGGATTGTTGATTTAATCTGGCTTATTCGTTCAAAAGTTTGTTCAGTAAAAGCATTAAGTTGGCTGGCGAGGTTAGAGATGGCTTGTTGCAACCAACTCTCAATAATTGTGGTGGTCTCAGTAAATTAGGTATCTTCTTCCTCACGAAGCAGGCTAGCCACTACCAAGTCCAGTTGGGAGAGTTTGTTTTGAATAGAGATAAGTTGGGTGAAATTTTCAAGAATAGCCTAACGGTTATCCCTTATGAATGAAGAAGCTGAGTTTTAGAAATCTAAAAGGTAGGAGTGTAACTCTTGTGACAAGGTAAACTGTCTTAAAATTACTGATGGTGGATCCTCATCATTTGGACTATATGGTGAATGGCGGGGTGCGCAAACTGTTCAAATATTGCTCTGTGCGAGATACTCATACTTTGGAGCCAGATAAGGTGGTAGATTCATATAGAGCTCACATATTACCAGAAACTACAATGGCTTGGTTACGATGGGAGCGATCTCTGGGGAAAAGGGCACCTAGAAGTAGTCAATTAATAGTATCAGCAACACCTGTAGGCTGAAAACGATAGATTTGGGGTTCTAGGGCTGGAATAGAGATATTGAGCATAGCACGGAGTTGCATAAAAATGGGTTCATTATTCTCAGGGTCACGATTTCCATTGGAGGTTACCCTTTGGGTGATGCTGGATATTTTGGTAAGTGGCCAAGTAGAGTCTTGGCGAGAATCATCCATTGTGAATATATATTCACCAGGTAGCTCAGGAGAGTTCCTGGCAGAAAGCACCAATTATTTTGTTGGGATAGGGTAGCTGAGGGCAATAGTTCCTCTGAAGCATACCAAAATGGATGGGATAAAATGTTCACAGCGAGCAGACAGCGGGGAGAGCAGGGAATCCTAAATTTAGGGGCTGGTAACTTGCTATAAGCTTGAGAATAGGTGACGAGGGACCTATTGTAATAAAACTGGTGAAACTGATGGCCGGAGAGGAGCTTTCTGAACAGATGCTCTAGAAGTAATTAAAAATAAAAATTGATTTGGAGATAAAAATGTAACTTTATTTAAGAAAAGGCGCGGATATTTATAGGCGAGGTTTTCCTCCTAACCCTTTCAGGATAGCAACGTACTCCACCAGCAAGATCTTCAGCACCCTGATGTTGATCAGGTGGGGAGTCGACGGTAGGCTTTCTTTTAACAAATCAATTAGGGGACTGAAAATAATGCTCTGTGAGAGGAAAATTAAGAGGAGCATTGGAGGTAGGGAAATTTGAATTAAATTGATTGGGAGCAGGTCAAATCCCAACAACCCCCTTTACTAGATGATGTTCCTCTAACGCGTCAACTACATCTCATCCATCAACCAGTTCTTGGAGACCTCTTCTATATCTGAGAATGAAACCTTTCTCATTTTACCACGAAATCATTTTCAAATTACACTATTAACACCCATGTTAGTTATATATGTACTTTCATTCTTTCCCTATGGTTATATGGAAAAAGGAACTTAGCGTGCACTTGGTGTGAGGAGCGTATCTGTAACGCTCCAGTTCCTTTAGAGGTGGTGGAAGAGGGAACACCCCACTATCAGTGAACCCTTCACTGAGAAGGAGGTAAACACACACTGCACAGAAGGACGGTGCACAGAAGCACCAAGTGTAAGGAGAGTGTCTATAACTCTCCTGTTCCCAGCTGTATGGTGCAAAGTGCACAGCCCCAACGCCAGGGAAAGAGTCATCAGTAATAAGGTGAGTAGAGCCCCTCAGAGGGTTTCTGAACTAAAGTAACTTAGGGTGAGGGTGGTTAATGGGATATAAAAGAACAGAGCCTGGACAAACAACAAGGATGGGGTGGACATTAAAGTGAAGCCCATACCCAAGTGGTGCTCTGGGCTGTAGTGTAAAGGTGGCCCAATCTGGAGGGGACCATGGCGGCCCAGCGGTGCACCAGAGGAAAGAGTTACCATTGTGAAAATCCAATGGCTAATGTTGTGCAAGACCTCCTTGAAGAGGTCCGCGCACAGGTTTACACAAGTTAACATAAAGAAAATGTATACTAACGAAGTGTTTTTATTATGAAAAAAGTTGACCAATGAGAGAGTTTAGTCTTGAGTAAACAAATTTAAGAAAATTTGGGGGATTAATTGATCAATAGAAGTGGTACTAAGCCCAGGTGCACCAATAAGCGCATGCTTCCATTGGGCAGTGTACTATAGCTGGTAATCGACCAAACTCAGAAAATTGATTGTATGTAAGGCCAACCTGAGCTGGAAATTTTGAAAACTGAATGGGTTTTAAGACCCTATTCACTGAGGAACTGAAGCGACATGTCATTATTTATTATTTAGCTGGTTCATTTTAACGCACCTGCTTTAGCGAAGGGCCAATCTTCTCTCACATCCCCAAACCAACCTGGGCATATCTCACCTTAACCCAGCGTTTGTTCAAGGTATGTATGAGGTCAAGAAGGCTTGCTAACTTCAATTTTTTTGGCATTTAACGTGAAGCTTTATCCTTGCTGTTGGTCTCTATAATTATATCACCCTTAAGCCATGATATCAAGGCAAAAATGACATACATTTGATAAATTTGGACCTGATGGAGGACGTCAAACAAGAAGGAGCAATTGCAAAAAAACTAAAACTTATGGGGCTCTTTGATTTACAAGTCAGCCAATAAGAAAAGTTGGTCTTGAGGAACTATAATTAAACCATGTGGAAAGAGTCATCTATCTGCTGGAGCGGTGCCAAGCCTAAATAAACCAATAAGCGCACACTACCACCAGGAATGGTATTGTATCTAAAATAAACTGAGCTTAAGTGATCTATTGCAACTGGATCCTATCTATTTTAGTAATATTGTAAACTGGAATGAGTTTTAAAACCTTGTTCCCCAAGCAACCAAATCAAACTGATTTATTTGAAACATATCTGGAGCATCTTAACGCCCTTGCTGTAACATGGGCGAGCATCACACAAATCCCCAGGACCAACTTGGGCATATATTGCCTGTACCCAGCGTTGGTCCAGGTTATGTTTTAGGTCAAGGAACTTGTAGTTTGATCTTTCTGGCCTCCTGACGTCAATCCTTGCCTCTACAGTATGTTCTTTCAATTATGTCATGTAATCATGACACTAAATTCTCATTCTTTTAAGGCTTCACCCCCCCTCCAGGGGCTTTCTCCAATAAAAAGTTCTTGTGGGCATGGGCCATCTTCATGGAGGCTATGTTTTGCTTTGACAAAACCTAAAGGCTAAGGGAAACGCTCATGGAAAACTTCAATTAGACTTGGACATGTGTGTAGTTGCTCACTGTTGCCTGACTGTTCTCTGCTGCATCAAATGCCTTCCAGGATACCAGGTACTCAAGCCTTCTTCTTACTCGGTGTAAAGATACAATTTCCTCCACTTCCCACTCTGGAGCCTGTTGTATAATTAATATGAATGGATGATAAACCATATATCCGGTGGATCATATTATAAGAGCTAAGGTGAGACTTAAGGTTGAGCATAAGATTATGTTGATGTGAAGCAAATCAATTGTAGTACTAATAGTCTGGTGAATCAAGGGAATTACACCAAAACCTTTAAGTAGAATAAAAACTTCTAAAATGGAACAGATAGGAGATTACTAATTAGAAGGGTTGAAATCAACTAGTAATACCGAGGATAAGAGTTGAGCGGGAGAATGAAAAGGGAGAGGTTTTTAGTAGTAGTAGAGATAATCTGCGTTTTTTATATATAATTAAAGTATTGGTTGGGATGATAGCTCCATATAATATATCAGTTTTTATTAAGGATCAGTGATCTTCATATCATCCGTCCATTGCTCAGTGGTGAATGTCATTTACA
This sequence comes from Massospora cicadina, assembly GCA_022478985.1. NCBI lineage: Eukaryota > Fungi > Entomophthoromycota > Entomophthoromycetes > Entomophthorales > Entomophthoraceae > Massospora > Massospora cicadina. Next base: position 4,865 of record JAKSZP010009907.1, on the reverse strand, counting down.
ACAAGCTTTGCGGATTAATTAACATTGCCAAAAATCAACAGTTGTGCTCACTACAGAGTGCCACTTGTCAACTGTAGTACAACGGCACTAGGGAATCATGGCGAGCCCTCATTATTTATGCCAAAATTTAATCGGATTTCACAACAAATACCTCAGCAAACAATGGAGACATCCAATGAGAAACCGGTGTTATTCACGATGATGGAACCAGAAAATGAGGAAAATACGATGGAACTTCAGCTAGTTGCTTGCCCGCATTGGAGTCCGCCCAACAGGGCAGGTCCACTAATGGACTCTCAGCAACTGTGGGTTATTATAGAATGGCTCTTGCGGGGTTACCGCCTCAATGAAGAAGATTTGGGGAACATGCTCTAAGCCTGTTTTATAACCAACAGGACCAAGAATCCCATTAAAAATTGTATATGTCTTACATAGATGCTACCATGAAGGGGTTTTCTCTCTGGCTCAGCTCACATGAAGCTGAGGAACACTTGGTTGTGTACATTCAGCCTTAGATCTGCCAACTACTGCATGTGTTAGCTTAACGTAACATCAATATCAGGGATGTCATGCGTTTTTTTCAAGTGCAACAGAACGACACTCAACTCTTACTTGACTGCCTTGACCACTCTTTCTCAGAGCTCCAGGGAGCACTAGTGCATGTGGATAGTCATGTCATAGATGTCCACCATTGCTTGGATGAATTAATTCCACGTTCTAATTATGAGTTACCCTGAGTAAGAAGAGTATTGTTATACTGGCGTGGGCTTTCAGCTGAATGGATCCAGGATGTCATGGCGTTGGGTAGTAACATAAAGAAATTTACAGTGGAAATGACGGAATGGGCCAAATAGATTGAAACAGCCGTGACTCAGACTGGGGACTGGGTTACCTTATTAGAGTGGCGAATGACTGATCACGCTGACTCTATGGCAATAAAATTCAGTCATTTTGTGATTAGTGGAGTAATCAGCGGACAACTGATTATTTAACCAGCTCTTTCTTGGCGTCCTCAGAATACAGCTAGTTGCTGGGTCAGATTAATCAGTTGGAGAGCACCAGTCAGGCGGCTTGGGGCTGAGCCATTGCTCTTCTATTCATCGAGACGGTGGAGTATGCTGATATTTGAGTGCGCTTGGATACCTTTGATGGGCCAAAGAGGAGTTAGTGCGGTAATGAGCTTATCAAGTCAATCAAGTAGATGAGGCGAACCAGCAAGCGTGTGACACCAGACAGCAGAATTCAAGAATGCAGGGAACATTGGAGGATGTCCTCTCACAACTTCATGCAATAGAGCATAAACTGGACACAGAGTGAGAATTCCGCTGCAAATTACAGAATGAATTTGGGGCGCTTCAACAGGGAGTGCAAGACAGGTGGTTTCAGTGGTATTCGGTCAAAGATGATCAGATAATTGATAAATATGCTAAACAGACTGTTGAGGGGGTAAGGGGGTAGTCACCGGTGAGTCTGGAGAAGAATACTATGGATTGGCAAGCGAACACTCCCTGGGTGTTGTGGCAGTCCCTCCCCATCATCCAACCTCTTCTCAGTCTACTTTGGCAGATTTTCATCTGTCCTTGTGAACTTATTCTTGCCCGCAAGGGGATGCCCCTCTTGACTGATCTGAACCTAACCCATCTATTCCCTAAGACTGAATTATGGAGCAGGGTGATTTTGTTCAGATCAAGAAATTACTGCCTTTCAGCCGTGATGGGAACATGTACAGATATTTTAAATGGTTCAAATTCACCATGAAAGGATCATCAAATTGGCAGAAAGTTATACTTTTGCTATCCGCTATGGATGTTGAGAGCACCGACCAGGTCAACTGTTACCTACAGAGTAGTTCTGTAACATCAAGAGGAGAGATAACTGTGCTCCATATTTATGGGGCAATGCGAAGATGGCGCAGCGCAAGGCCAAATTTTGACAATACAGTTTTAAAAGAATGAGTCCCTGACGGAGTTTTCAGAGAGGTTCACGGCAGAAGCTCATGTGTTAGTGGGAGAAAATATCTTAACTAACGAGGATGTAGACATAGCAATGATGGCGGCTGTCAAGCCATATTGTGAACTGTAAAATGCTATGACCCACATAATTCAAGAAGACGTGGAGTTTTCTAAATTGTTAACACTTTATGCCGTCTCTTTGTCACCTTCAGCGCCCACAACGTGGACCAGAAACCCCTGCTATTGCTGCTTTATCATTGGTGGGGCATGGATCACAACAACTTGGTTCTAATACGTTGGGCCATATGCGGCCACCCAATATGTCAATGGGTCCCTTTCGCCCTCCTTACGCACAACCAGCCCATCCCCAGCCTAATTAAAATTTCTTGGTTAACTTCTGACTCGGACTTTTAGGCATGATCTCTAAATGGAAGCAATTTATAATGAGTGTTTCTCATGAGGACTAAAGGGCTGCTATGCAGCTAACTGCCCAGGCAACCATTATGTTCTTGCAGTGCTCTCTGTTTTAATTGAACAGGGATAAGCCCGAGAAGAGTAGAGATGGGACGCTTTAACTTCGCTAATTGAAACTTATTTTTCCCTGATAATAATCATTAGTCACGTTGTGTTGGTCCTGATACCTGTACAATGACTTATTAAATCAAAAACTTCTTAGTAATAGCTCAGCATCAATTCAGGAGAGAAAATATAACCCTTTAGGCTGAGTTTTATAGAGATGTGCAAAAGCTGTATGCCTGGCAAACACTTGAACAAAACAACACAAGTGATGATGGACCCTTAACGGATGTTGCCTCTCTAGTGGGGGTAAACATAGCCATTCCAGCAGAAAAGATCGCCCAGGAGTATCTTCATGTTGGTGTGGGTATAGTAACATTTCTTGGCAACAAAAAGCCCGTGGATGTTCATATAATAAAAACCAATAGTTCTTCTTATTCAGAGTTTACCTACTGTGATCGTTTTATTCAGAACACAAAAATATGAGCTATTATAGATATTGGTACCCAAGCTAAAATATTCTCCATCAAGCTCGTGGCTAAGCTTCTGCTGAAGTCTAATGTGGAAACAGAGTAGAGTACGGGACCACAGTGCACAGAGCACTGTGTCAGAAGGAGCTTACAGCGCGTTACCTCTGAGATTTGGCTTGGTTGGTCTTCTGCACCAACGGTGATCCTCCTAACAACTATTAAATGTTGGTTGGCGCTGCATTCATGCAGCGATTTAGAGCCATGATCAATATGGAGGAAGAAACAATTAGTATCTTGGGACAACAGTCTCAATTTACTTTACCTCTAGCGGAGTCCCACAGGACTCAATCCGCTCCAGTTAGATCAATCTGGCATATAGTGACAGGGGTGATTCCTGCCTATATTGGCAGATGAAGAGGAGGACTAGAGTTTTACTTAACCAGCTCTATGAGTACAAAGGTATTTTGCTAAGAGCTTCAAGCACGTTAAGCATACCATCTGGGCATCAGGTCATATTAGGAACTGAGCTTGAAATTGACATCCCAGAAGGTTTATACAGGGAGATTATGGGGCTCTACCAGCAATCACGTCTTGAACCCCATGTGGCGATAGGGTTAATGTTACCAGGGCACAGGGAAGTGAAAGTACTAATAGAGAACCCACAGAAGGAGTCCATGATAGTCCAAAGACACCAGGTGGTGGCTTATTTACACCTGACCCCTATTGATGAGGTTCTTCACATTTACAATTTTTGTTCTTGGGGGGACCTTATTATACCTTTAAAAACCACAGTTGTCTAATGACAGTAGTTCTGCTGGAAGCTCTGATTGGGCTGTCAGATGAACAGAACGATATGGTGATGGCTCTGTTAAAAAATACCAATTTTTTTTTGCATCCACTGACCATGACTTAGGATGTGCGTGGGGGTGGTGCATTGGGTGGACATGAGCAATCACCCCCCCATCCATTCACAGCCTATTCGGCACTCAAAAGCGCCAGAAGAGCTTGTCTCTAACGAGGTAGACCATTATATTGAAAAAGGAATGTTAGAGCCATCCAAGAGTCCATAGGCATTGCCAGTGCTTATTTTTAAGAAAAAAGATGGTACCAACTGGGTGGTCATTGACTACAAAAGCTCAATAGCATCATAAAGAAAGATTCTTACCCCTTCCATAGATTGATGACGCATTAGATTGACTGGGGGGCTAATTATTTTTCTGCCACTGATTTGATATTGGATTATTAGAAAATCGAATTACTGGTTATGGAACTGAGGAATGCGTCATAATCACCTCTAAGGGGTTAGTTCAACTCATGCGTATGCCCCAAGTGTTATGTAACGCCCCAGCTACGTTTAAGCAGGAAATGGTAACGATCTTAGGCTATTTGAAGCTGCCTTGCATCCTGATTTACCTAAACAATATTAATGTGCTCTCATAAACGTTCACAGAATATCTGGACCATTTGGAACAAGTGTTCCGCTGCCTTGCTGATGCCAACATTAAGATAAAGCCTTGGAAGTGTCATTCTTAAGGAGCAATTAGAATACCTCGGGTTTATAGTGGACTCACATGGCCTTAAACCCCAGCTGGCAAAGGTGGAGGAAATACAAAAGATGACTTGGCCAGGCAATAAATGATATCCAAGTGTTTTTTGGGAATGGCAAGGTACTACCAGCAGTTCATATATAACTTCAGTTGTGTTGGGGCACCGCTCTTTGAATTATTGGAGAAAATGCTACCTTTGAATGGACTGAACGATGCTTAAATGCTTTTGATGCCTTGCAGACTGCGTTGGTGAGCGTTCCAGTGTTGCAGTATTATATTTAAAAAAAGAGTATAGTGCAAATGGATGCATCACTTTCTGCTGTAAGGGCAGTACTATCTCAAAAGGATGATGACGGCGCAGAGCACCTCGTTGCTTTTTT